>JBCEWC010020074.1:0-11099 GCA_038996855.1 Solanum aculeatissimum
TATATAGTGTCTGTGCGCCCGCGTGCTTGTTTCCAGGGAAATTTTATATATATTTCCTCCAATTTCGCACTGTGATTCCAAACTTATTTTTCATTTGATTTGAGTGATACAAAAGGATATGTTGTACAAATTTTCATGAGAAACATGGTGGAAGTGTTGAATTTTAATTTTGATTGTAGATTTTGAGGTAAAATCACTTTTTTTGTTGATCATATATCATAAATGAGTAAAAACTTTATATTGCAATATCTCAATCATTTCTCGACGGAATTAAGTAAAATTTGTGTCTAAGTTGTTCTATTTTTTTAGAGGAACATTGTGATATTCTTGGATCTTGATAATTTGGCTGGATTACTATGGAATTTAATCGAGAAGTTATGTAAGAAATGTTTTTTATAAGAAACTCAACTTTATTTTTGAGTTGTTTCTTCTTGTTCTGGGATCTTTTTTGAGCTCAATTTCTGGATGTAGGCTCAAGGTGACATAGGGATCATTTTACGGGGGTTGGTTTGGTATTTTGAGTGTGGGTCCCTTTTTCCCCATTTTAGCCATAATTGATGTAATTTCAGTTGTTTCTTGTGATGCTATAATCAAATTAGCCGTATTGACCTTGTGATTCATGTTTTGATAGCGGAGCAGCGTTTGGAGGTGATTTGAAAGGGAGAAGCCCGAGGGAACTAATTAGGAGGTCAAGGAACCACCTTCCAGGTAGATTAGACTTTTTCTACCTCTAGGCTAGTTGAAATGTGTAGTGAGAGCCTATTTGTTGTTGGAGGTCCCTGAGTAAAGTATATATATACATCATACTAAGACTATGATTATCGTTTGGACTCTGTAATACCTATATCTATTTTGTTAGCTGGTTTTAGCACTGTTTGGGTTGTGTATGCTTCTTATAAGGAATGTAAGAGTGAGTTAGCACATAACATAGGTAAGTTAAGCACTGATGCTACTTGTGTACATATATTTGACTATTTAAATGTTGATTTGACTTGTTTGGCTCCCTGACACAGAAACTTATATTATATTGCCATGACTCTGATTATCCGTGATATATATATTCTAATTACATTCTGTTAAATGTGATACTTGATCAGCTGAGATTATGATCACTGTTTGGGTTTTATAATGATTATATATGTCATACTAGCTGGTTGTTAGCACTGTTAAGCTATGAGTTGACTCATTGGGGGGGAGGGGGTTAAATGTCACTTATACCACGTCGTTGGCACAGATACCTATCTAGATCATTATTTACCTGTGTGAGTAGTCTAGTGTTGATGATATGTAGTAGTTGAGAGGCTAGGTTGCTGAGTATGTGTTATATGTGGTTGGATGTACCAAATATGTGTCGTATATGATTATGTAAGATGGTAATCATTGTATTTATGACTGTACTAGTGTTGGAATACAAAAAAACCTTTGTTGGACTATGATGATAACGCTCAGTACACACCTCTACTTAGAGGTTGAAGCAGTTGTAATCAAGTATTTAACCTAACAACGATTAGGATCGTTCCCACGAGGAATATGGTAGACTCCGGATTAGCACAACTTGTAAAGTGAATTGATTAACCCTACTATCTCTCAGAAAATAGGAAAATAAATAATAAGAGGGGGGTTTTGTGAGTAAAAGTAAATTCTAAACTAAAAATACACATGTTTGTAATCAAGATAAAAGTGAAGTATGGCTATGTGTTCCCCATGAATCTCTAACTAAGTGCTCTTGGATACTTGCGACTCTTTTCTGGTGTGTAGGTACAGGACAATAAGTTATGTTCTCCTAAACTCTTGATCCCACGGATAGGTGACTTTTATCATATTACTTGATTCGTCTTTGTGATGTCTCTTTACTAACCCTTACTTTATCCCAATACAACCTTACTTACTTTAGTTAGATTGATTAGTTGAGAGAAATCGATCAACTCCTATTAATTAACTATTTTCCTATTACTCACTTCCTTGATCCGACAAGTGATACTAGGCTAGTTCTAACGTTGGCCACCCATTAAAAAATAATTAAAATGAAGAGATTAATTAATACATCCTAACACCATCCAAGAATTTACAAGTTATTCAATTTTATCTCCATTAGTTCGTCATGGTTCCCACAACCCTAGTTGTGGATTTAGCCATGCATGCTTGAAGTATTTTCAAAAATTATGCAAGAAGATGACATAATTAAAATACTTACACACAAGAATAGATGAACACAAATCTAACTTTTTAATGTAATTACAAACTTGAATCAAAAGATTGTAATAAAATCACAAAATAATGTTCTCTCTTTCTATTACTGTTCTCTCGCTCTCTCTGTCGTGTCTTTCCTAAAAAATCTAACAAAACTTATTTATAGTACTTAAAATACAAAGTCAAAATAAAGTAGGATAACTATGTTGGTATCATTTACGAGCAGCTTTTACGGCTTGTGTAACAGTTCACGACTCGTGAATCAGGATCTCGCGGAATATAGTTGCATCATACTGGCACCTTTCACGAAACTATTCCATGGGCAGGATTTCATGACCCGTGAAGGGTTTCAACTGAGCCACTTTCAGCAACTCTTCAATCTCTGATCTTCACTTCACGACCACACTCTACGGCTCGTACTATGGTCTACGACTCTGTGGTCCTCTCTCGTAGAGTGTGACTCACTTTTCACCCTGGTACTGAAATATCAAACGAAACCTCCTCTATGACTCGTGGAATGATCCATGACCCGTAGAGGATCTCGTAAACTGTCAAACATTCTGTAATTCTGCACTTCAAGCCCAAAGTCAAGCCAACACTGAAATCCTTTAAAATAAATATAAAACAAATATCAAACCTACTAATATCACTTTGAAAACCCACAAAATCCCAAATTTTAAGCATTAAAAGTGTTGTATTTTGGCAACACATCAACTTGATAAATGCTATATATATGCTGAGACCATGTGATAGGTATGTATACTGAGTTTGACTCTTGTCAGTATGGGTATGTAACTTGATGATACTGAGATATGATGATTTGTGAGGTTAACAGTTGATTACATATTGTATTGTGAACTGATTTTGGTACATGTATATGACTTTGATAGTCTATTTGCCTGGATACTGAGGGTACGCCTGAGACTGTCTATAGTTACTCTGAGTACTTGTGGTTGTTTATATTATGGTATAATTGCCTGGTTAGACATGATTTTGTATATTTTGTATACAGTTATTGACTATTGTGCACTTATTATCCTTACTTGACATGGGAGTTGCATGCTATAGTCTGAGGAAGGTGGCAACTATGTTTTGTTTGGGTGTTGTGACTCTTGTCATGAGATACGATGTACTGGATCTCCAGATAAACTAGTGAGTGGATGACAATTTCTATGCTTCGAGTCCTAGATGACGCTCTCCATGCTCCAAGATCCGGTGGCTACGTCTGAAAGTCCGAGTCCTAGGTGACACCCCCCATGGTTTGAGTTCGAGTAGCCACGTCTGTGAGTCAAAGTTCCGGATGCCGATTCCGAGGTTTGAGCACCTGTCGATTATTCATTGGGTTTGGGACCCTATCGATTATTCATTGGGTTTGGGACCCTGTTGATTATTCTTTGGGTCTGGGACCCCGTCAGTTGTTCTTGGGTCTGGAACCTGTTATTTGCTCTTGGTACAGGGACCTGGTTGATTATTCCTGGATCTATACACCTATACATACCTTGATTGTGTGTGGGTGTACCCTTTGGGCTTATGAAGTCTTGGGGGGCGTACAAGCATAGATATTGGGGTCTTATACCCACGTACAGTCTGACACCCTAAATATGTGGTACTGAGAGTTGGGTTTCACTGTGATTCTGGTAGTTGGGTGATTGAGTCCTTTGTCATCAATTACCAATCTTTGTATTCCTACATGGACACACCCTATAGTTGCGCATAGGTGTACCTTTTGGGCTTATAGGAGCCCAACTGGCATACATGCATAGATACTAGGGTCTTATATCCACGTACAATACTATACCACAGTCTTGTGACAATTGTGATATGGTTTTGTTTGGGTTTCGTCGAGTGGTTGCGTTGTACACAGGTTGGCCCGACTTAGTTGGTCCCTCTTGTCTCCACTTTGTTGGTCCTTCAAGCTCTGCACAGTTGGGTCTCCGATCACCACAGACATAGTTGACATTGGATCTTTAGGTTCGTCAGTCGGTATCTTTGTACTCTATGTGGGTTATCTAGTTGGGGTTTTGTGATTCTTTAGATATGTTTATTCCTTAATCTGGGTTTAGATTGCTAGCTTTACTACAATTCTTACATTTGGGCATGCTATATTTACTATATTTCACTCAATCGGTCGATGATGCCTACTAGGTGCCTTTTACTGGTACTCAACCCTATATTTTTGCATCTTCCTGTAGTGAAGGTCCAGGTACCAGCTGCGGTCATTGAGTTAGAGACTTGTAAACTATTCAGGAAACTTTGGTGAGCATCAAAAGCTCTGGACATTCTGCAGTCCCCTTCTGTTTTGACGACTGCCTATTGTATTCGAACGTTGGCCTGGTACTCTATAGCCGTGACTTGTTATGTAGGAGTTTCTACTAGCTATGTATATTATTATTATTATTATTATGTATGTATATGAGTGTGTGCACGGGTTTATAGTAGCTTTGTGCAGATGACTTCCAGGTTCTGGGTAGGTTGTGGTTGTGTTATTGGTACTTTGCTAGTATTCCCATGTTTAGTGATTTAGGATAGGTACCTTAGGTTAGGTGGCTTTCCTGTAGGTAGAATCTAACATGCACCATCATGACCTGAAAAATCGGATCGTGACATATTTGCATCTATTCCAGAGATACCAACCTCTTCTTCTTGTGTCCTTTTATCAAACAACTCGATATTCTTAACAAATACACTTACACAAATGAGATACTTTAAAAAAAAATTGCTATATTTTTTTAATGAAACATACACTCATACACCCATATCGTTGTGTATTTCTGATGGTGCATTGATACCTTCAATCTTATACTTCAACTTCATGCAATTGTATCTCAAATCAACACTAATTTGTTTAGTAACCTCATCCACCAATTCTCTAAACGTTGCATATTCTTTTATCATTATAGCTTCTATTGTGTAATCAACATAACAATTATCGTCATTCTATCTTCCTGAATGCATTATCATAAAACTGATGCTCTCCATAACTTTATTGTATTCACTAGATAAAAAATATATTATTATTATATTAGAATTGTATTTCAATCATACATGAAGAAATTTTATCCCGAAAATTATTCAAACAGATGTATCCATAAAACAAACATCTAATATGTGTTAAAAAAATAACATACGCCTTTTCGATAACAAAGATACAACAATAACAAACACTACCAAATGTGTATCCACTATAGTGTATTCACAAATTTTTATACCCATTTTTGTATTTCAAGTCGACTTGTTGAATACATACGCTAAATGGTATCTATTTTAAATCAAAGTTGTATTCTCAAATTTTGTATGTCACACTCGTTATAGTCTTAAAACTTATATCTTAAATCCTATATTATATTTCAAAGCAAGAAGAAGTATTTTGATACCCAGTATCCTAACAAATAACACAATTATTAAAAATTCATAAGAATCTTTATATTGATCAATATTTGCATTTCAAAACTATTACATCCAAATGTATCCATAATATAAATTAGTATTCGGCTTTCTCACACAAATTTACTATACGAAATAAATACAAAAATACAACTATTTTTTATTGTCAACGTATTTGAACGAATTTATGCGAAAAACGTTATATATTTTAAAACATACTCGGAATGAAAAGAAAATTAATAGAATACACAATTTTGCCTAATAACTCAATAAATGGAGATTTTTAAATAATTTCGAAGTATAACATTCTAAAATTTGGATTAAAAAAACAAGTTAAGTTTGGAACCTAACATGTTTGTATCTAAACCTGACTCAATATTACGGACAAATCTACAATTTTACACTTCAATCCTTTTTTTCGACGAAAAGTTAATTACTCGATTGCCGCCATTAACGATAAATTGAACTTTGTTTATGAAGTATTAGGAGAATGACACAATAATTGGAAGAGTACTACAAATTCTGTAACGGTGATTGCATTATTTGTGAAAACATTTGCCATATATAGAATATTTTTTATATTTTCTCTAACTAATTATTTATTAATTATATTCTGACAACTTAGTTAAAAAAAATACACAAATCAAATTAATAATAACTAAAATTTAATTATTTTTAATAAATATTCAAATTGTAGGTAAGAAATCCTATTAAACCATGAAATGAGATTGTTTTGAAAGTTTTTCTCAATAAAAAATTTAGCTCAAGAATTTTCTCTCAAATCGACAGTGGCAAACGGAACGACGTCGTCGAAATGCAGTAAACGCCCAAAAAGCGCCGGTGAAGTTAGTTGAACTCGGAGCAAACCACCGAAGAGTTCGTCTCCGGTGAGGCAAATGCCGAGTTCGTGTAGTATCAGAGCTCTCTGGATCCTCACCAATCAAGACACTGTTGTTTTCTCCCGGTACTTCCCCTCTTCCTCTGTGTGTATGCGTTTTTTCTTAATTTTAATCATGGTAATGAAGGTGGGGATGAAATTGCAGGAGATTTCCGGTGGTGGAGAAGCGGTGGCGGGCGGCATGTGAGAGAAATGGGGGTTTTATGGAGGATGATTTGAAATATAATGTGGTGCCTTCTCTTCCTACTGATTCAGAGATTGCTGCTGCTTTCGTTGATCGCAAAAAAAGGTTTTTTCTTCTTCTTTTTATAATCCTTTTCTGAATAAAGTTTGAAGCTTGGGATGATATGTTTGAGTTTAAGTGATACACAATGACATTAGTTTAATTTAACCTGTTATACAAGATACCATTTATTTTAGGTTATCAGTGGTTATTATTAAATAAAGTCACATGCAATTACCTTCAAAGAACATGATTACTTTGTCAGGGCATCAAATTTCAACTATATCTGTTTCAATATATGTACTTGAAGAGAACATATAAGTACTATCCTTATGTACTCAAGGGAGTGATCTAGCGGTTGAATGATTGGAGTAACAACATTTGAAACCAAAATTTATGTGCTAGCAGATACTAGATGATTCTTTCTAACTGTCTAAGTTTTGGAGTTTGGATGAGTAGAGAGTAGAGTTAACTTATACTGTTTCAGTGTGTGATAGCATGTATCCGGTGGATTGATTGAGGTGTACTTTACTAGCTTGAGACCACATTTATAAAAACCAGTAGTATCTTTTTTTTTTCTTTGGGTAATTGAGAAATTTGATGTTTTCAGATGCAAAACTAGGTGTAACCTTTCTCAAAAGAAAAAAATTATCTTCAATTTTGGATCTTCTAGTTTAGTGTGTTTAGGAGTTAGCTCATTTTGTTTTAAGCAAGTTAACTCATTTGGTTAGGATTGTCTGCTGGATACTTATTGCATGTGGAGGATATAGGTCATTTAAGAATAAAGAGTTGTGGGTTCATTAATAATCTTAGAGATCAGGTGGGGGGTAACAATCTAGTCTAAAGAACTAGACTAAATGGTAAAGTGGAGCTTATATTTTCTTGATTTCACTCCCGAGCCTTGCAGTATGAAATCTTGGTTTCATAACTGATAGCTGGATGCAATTTTCGCCCAGTGAATCACATGAGTTTTTGTAATTCAGTTCAAGAAGTGTCATATCAGCAAAAGTTTGACAAAATTGTCATTTTTATTTGTTGAACTTCAGTTCATTTCTTTTTGGTATCCAATATCCAATCTCTAAAGTCTGATCGGTACTACACGGAGATAAATGAGTACAGGTAGACCCTTTCCCAACTGTCAGTCCTATCTATTATTCTTGAATTGCAATCAGTGGGATAGGTTCATGTTCAAAAGGTTAATTTGAGAAGAAGTGACCCTTCCAAATTGAGAATTGGAAACATCTTGAAATCACTTGGATAATCTAAATTTTGTTTGTTTCAATAATCTCCTTTTTTTTTACATGGATACTCACTCAGGTGTTTTCCCCTTTCGTGGTATGTCCCTTCAAATTTTGTCACATTTGTGACTTTCTTGGCTATTAATTAAAGAAGGGAAAAAGCTCAAATATGCCATCGAGCTTCATGAAATGACCTATCTATGCTACTCATCAATAGTTGGACATAACCATGTGATTGGCATTAGTATTGTGGGCCATATATTTACACACTAACACAACCCTGTTATTACCTGATTCCGCCATGTGGCATTATCTAAACCCTTCATTATTTATCAACCCCTTCCCCTGTCACCCCTTTTTACTACTGGCATTTGTGAACCATTTTGTTAATTTGAGTGACATATACACGACTCTCTTGGATAACAAAACTAACTTATGTTATTTTTTTGTTTATCATTTGAAGCATGACATTAAACATTTTAGAATCATATTCCTATATAAGCCTCTTCATCTTTTCTAATTTTATGTACTCCCTCCTTTTCATTTTATGTGGCACCTTTTTCTTTTTTAGTACGTTCCAAAATGAACTTCACTTTGCTATAATAGAAACAATTTAACTTAAATTTTTTTTTACTCTTAATGAAATAATTTATAGTCACACAATTATTAACCGATTGTTTTAGACCAAAACTTTTAGAAGTCTTCATTTTTTCTTAAATACCGTGCCAAGTCAAACAGTGCCACATAAAATGGGACGGAGGGATTAATAAACTTACTATTTTATATAACAAACTTATAAGGACAAGTTTGTCCCTTATACTATTCTAACATTATGATCTTAGAGTATGTTTGAATTGACTTTTTCAAAATGGTTTATAAGTTAAAAGCACTTTTTGTGTTACCCAAACACTTCCAAAACTAAACGAGTGCTTAAAAGCCAAAAACCACTAAACATAAGCCAATCCAAACACCCACTTACATGGAAACACTATACTCTCTTATTTAATTGGATTATGAATCTAATCCTATTCCACATCATTCACAATTTTGACGCACTCTATGGCTCTTAAAAGATTTTAAAGAACACATAAAATTTGTTTAAGAAAAAAGAGAGATGGGCTTAAAAGAGAGCTTGGGCAGATTTGGGGAGGAAGATGGGTTAAATATGATTGTTTGGAAGCTAGTGGGACTTTAGGGGGAATTCTAATGTTGTGGGACAGCAAAGTGTGGAAGGGGGATATTTTGGATACTGGCATATACTCTATAACTTGCAAATTTGAAGCTCAACTTCAAAACTTCACTTGTCACATTACAGGGGTTTATGCCCTCCCAACTGCTATGTGAAAAGGAGGCTTGTCTGGGAGGAAGTAGGGGCTATAAGGGGTTTGATAGAAGGACCTTGGGCTGTATGTGGAGATTTCAATGTGGTGAGGTTCATCTCAGAAAAGAGAAACTGTTTGAGAAGAACAAAAGACATGAGAGTATTTTCAGATTTCATAGAAGATCTAAAGTTGATCGACATTCAACTAGAGGATGGCCCATATACTTGATTCAAAGGAGATAATCAAGACATTGCCTCTAGAATTGATAGGGTTCTGATATCAAAAGAATGGGATTATAGCACCAACAACGCTTTACAAAGGCTCAGATCAGATCACACTCCTATTGCGTTGCTGGGGGAGTGTGGAACCAAAACAAAAATTATTTTAAGTTTGAAAACGGGTGGTTAGACACATAAGGGTTCACAAACAGAATCAAGGAATGGTGGTACACTTCCAGCTATTCTGGGAACTGGATTTCATACTTGCTTCAAAACTTAAGGCATTAAAAGGAAAGCTTAAGGTTTGGAGAACGAGTGATCAAGGGAACCTGGGAGCTAAAAAGATGAACTTACTCAAAGAACTGGCTGTTTTTGATGAAGTTAGTAAGGGTAGATCTCCGACAGATGATGAGGAAACAAGGAAGAATTCTAGATTACTGGAGTTCAAGGAATTACTCAAATATGAAGAAATTTCATGGAGACAAAAATCAAGATCCTATGGTTAAAGGAGGGGGACAGGAATACCAAGTTCTTCCACAAAATGGCCAATGCACACGAGAGGTACAACAACATTGATCAACTAGTAATCCAAGGAGAACTAACCCAAGATCCTGGTAGAATTGAAGGGGAGATATTAGATTTCTATAAGAAGCTATGTACGGAGACTACTGATCGGAGACCTGCCTATACTGATGCTAATTGTCCAGGTTAACAGGGGGTAAAAGGAGAACCTACAAAGGAATTTTGAGGAGAGTGAAGTCCTAAAGTGTCTAAAAACGTGTGCAGTTGATAAAGCACCCGAGCTTGATAGATTCACCATGGATTTCTTCTTAAAATGCGGGGAGGTGGTAAAGGAGGACATCATGAAAGCTTTTCGATACTTTTATGAGCAGGAAATGTTTGAAAGAAGTTTGAATAAAACATTTATTACTCTCATCCCAAAGAAGAAAGGTGCCAAGCAACTGAGAGATTTCAGATCTATTAGCTTAATAGGCAACATCTACAAGCTTTTTGCTAAAGTTCTAATAGAGAGAATGAAAGGGAAAATGGCTAAACTAATGGATTCCTGACAAATGGGTTTTATCCAAGGAAGACAAGTCATGGATGCAATATTGATAGCTAATGAGGCAGCGGGGTTCCGGACAAAAGCAAAAGAAACCATAAATCAGAGGCGGATCCAGGATTTAGAGTCTATGGGTGCCAAGTCTCTAGACTCATCGGTTAAATTAACTTTAGGTTCGGATCAAATTATTAATTTTTTCGATTTATATGAAAAATTAATTAATAACATATCGATAGTAATATATGAATAGTAATAAGATGAAAATTTGTATATTACATATGCTACAAAGTCACACTCCACATTCAACTAAGTCTACTAAGATCACGAAGTGAACAAATTTAAAACTTTAAATAATATTACTAATATCATAAATATCCATCATTCAATTTACAATTGTCCACGAGGAGTTTTCATATTCTGAAAATGGTGAATAATGACATCATTGCTTACATTCTGCAAATATATCACACTCTATGTAACACACCAAACAATCATTCAAATATTGATCACCAATGTTATTTCACACATCATTTTTTATGTGCTTCATGGATGAGAATGCTCTC
>JBCEWC010020075.1:0-11099 GCA_038996855.1 Solanum aculeatissimum
TGGATGTGTGTATAGATGTTTGGTTCTCCCGACAATTAGTATTGGCGGGTGCCAGTCACATCTAGGGGGTGTTTTGGAATGTGACAGTAATCATGGCGTCGCCGATAACCGATGGTGTCATGTTCCCGCCGCCGTGCCTATTGTGTTGTCCTTTTGCCCCATTATAAAAAGAGTCCAGTCTCCCGAGAGCCGCCGGCGGCAGTTGGTTAGCAAAGTGGGACTCGAATTTTAAATAGTGTGTATATATATACGCGCTTCTTTCCTTTTTATTATTAGAAAAAAATATCACCTTACTTAAATAATTTAATTTTGATAAAATAATTCTTAACCATATAAAATTATAAATTTTTAAAAATTATTTTAAATTACAAATTTCAAAGTTTGTCTTTTTTTATACATCATGTCAAATAAAATAAAACAAAAGGATATTAAATATAAAATAATAAATATAAAAAAAAATTATCTTTAACCTCACTATTTGAATATACAGATAAATTTTATTTTTAAAAAATATAAAATAGATAAAAATTTTAGTTCCATAATTGGAAGAAGAATGATTTTTTTTTTAAAAAAAGACAAACATTTACCATCACAATATCTGACAACCATCAATCATCATTATTGCCACTTCTTTCGTTGCCGACCATTATTATCAATCAAACGACACCTATCACTTCCATTCTTATAATTATATCTATTACTATTACCATCACCACTATCTGTATCATCTCCACTATTACAATCAATCTCTATTACTAACCACATTCACCACCACAACTAGCATCAGTGTCAATTACCAGCACTACCATTATTATAAATCACCATACATTCTTTGATCCCCACACCAACATCACCAACTACTAGCATCAACCAATCATAAACCATTTCTATCATCACTAGCGAACATAAATATTTCATTTTTTAAATCAAAACAATAATATTACTTTATTAAATTTATATTTTTTAAATATTTAATTAGAGTTTATAAAATTAAATAACTTAGTATGCTTCAAAATAGAAAAATTACAAGCATTCAAATGTGGAAACATAAACGGTCTTAATCATTCAGTTCAAACCAGCACAATTTCTTTTTCATGTCTATGAATAATCTTCAGATCTTGTTCCATTGTCCTCTTAAGCTCATTTTTCTGATAAAATCTTGTCTTGTCTTTGAGGTTAGGCTTAATGCTTTCTCCTGTCAGTTCTCTCACTTTCTTTCAATGGCATCTTGGAAACCGTTAGTTATACTTCTCTTTTCAAGATGTCATAGAACTCTACTGGCTTCTTCCTATACTCTGCAGAGATTTCCTGAAAGCACAAGTCAAATCCCCTGTCAATACTCAGTTTGTAACTTTGTTAGTTGGGGCCGAGTGGTGGTAGGGACGGAGGAGAATACCTCTATTGCAGAAGCTAAACGCAAGATTGAAGCTTCGCACCATGGACGACCAATAAGTTGCAAGCCTATTGGAAGTCCTTGCTTATCATAACCAATCTAAGCATGCAAAACAAAAGAAAAAAGAAATGCAAATTAGTACGGGACAAGTGAAATCCAAACACATAATGTTGATTGATATTCGACAGCTAAGCGTTTCAGGATAACTTTGAATGGTATGGTGGCAGTCAAGAGATCTTAGTTTTGAAGGGAACAGAGGTTGTGGAAATACAAATGGAGAAAAAGAGCGTTCAATCGTTCATTTTTACTGCTGCATTGATTAATTGGAAAGAAGGTGAGCAGTTCCTTGACAGTAAACTAGCATGCAGTAAGAATCAATAGTTCTGTTTTGACGACACTGAACTACAGAATAACTGAGAGAGGAAGATATTAAAATTTCCACTTATATCACCAGGTTCGACACAATTCAGTATTTGTGTAATGTTATATTATATATGGCAAACCTATTATTGTAATGTTATATGAGGTTGAAATGCTTAGAATAGGAGCACTGTTTGGAAGTTGTTTGCATATTAACATGCAGGTCCTTATCATTCTATTTCATATCCTTTTTATGAGATTTACTCTCGGATAAGTGCCTAAGAGGAAAAAGATGAATATCACTTACAGGCACAGAAATTGCAGGAAGTCCAAGAACATTTGCTGTTATAGCAAATTGCATTAGGCTTGCTAAAAAGAACAGAAAATGAATAAGTAGTCTAAATAGAGTTGGATAATCATGAAGTGCTCATCATAACAACAAAAAGAACAGTCGCATTGAGAATATTTTGAGATAGAACACTTCGGGAGTTTAAATACCAAAGTTCAATCTGTCCTCAATGCATTACAAAAATCAAATTTCTGAATCTAACACCCAGTCAAATATCAAATATTTTATTCATGAGATATCTCGTGAAATAGCATAGCAATCTCATACTTATATAAACATGTGTGACGTAAACCTATAAAATCAAATCCAATACCAATCAATTATACTTTTTGGCCGTAGAGGTAGTCAAAGTACCCAATATGAGTTGATCAAATCCAGTGTTGATCCAACACTCACACCCATGTCATTTTGACATTGGTGTGACAAGGATTATGAAGATCGGCGCAACATACCCATTTTAATCAGTCCAAATATAGTCTAATCTCCCTATTTGACACACTAGATGCAATAAGAGGAAACAGCCACAGTGATAGATAGGCTTAATTTTTCGTTATTGCTGTTAAACCACCAAATTGATATATTCTTCTCTCCAAGTTTTTGAAGTTACCTGGACTATAGCACACACAGCAAAGATGTAGAGGAGATAATGGAGATTCTAGAGCATCTCCAGGGACTATTAATGACTACTACAAGGTAATAAAATGATGTTTTTTATTGGTAAATAATAATTAAAAAGAATAGAAACTGATGTTAACTTACCAACTACTTGCAAATTTGTCTCACCAACAGCAAGAGCACTTTTTGGAATTTCTGGGGCTGTCATTCTGGAGAAAAAGTAAAAACAGAAATTTATGAATTTAATTGCCTGTTGGTACAGAAACAGATCGACATAAATGACAACATACACAAAGCATTGGTCCATCTACTTCAGTTGGTAAAAAAAAAAAAGGAAGAGATAATTTACTTGGGAATAAATTAAAATTCTGCGATATGGACATATACATTTCTAGTCAATGTGAAAACTTTGTGAGTGACGTATTCAATGTAAATCCTCTGTGGATCATAACATCAGACAAATGTGACTTCAATCGTCAAGCTAAATTATGGGGTACATGAGTCATTCACTGATTAAGCATTATCCGCGTGAAGTGAAAAGAAATATATAGTTCCTATTTTGAACCAATCATCTAAAATTTTGACTTCCATTATAGTACAATCTTATGTCAAATATCGTGAGAGCACTTCAGAGAAATCTTTTTTTTTTTGACATAACTATTTCTGAGACCAACTTCCTGAAATTTCTATCAACTAAAAGATCAAGGAAAATAGTTGTCAACATTATCATGCAAGAACTTAGTTTACCCAGTGGTAGGCGTTACAATGACATCTACTTTCTTGAAAATCTCCATGTGGTAGTACATTATCCTTCGCCTGCAATAAGAAACACAGGAAAGCTGAAATAAATTGAATAAACTTTATCATATTTCTAAATACAATTCTATAGCGAGACTAAATTTTTTTTTGTGTGTTAAAAATTGGGGGTAGGGAAAGGGGAAATGGGGAGGGGAATTACAATGTGAGGATTAAACCCTCACCAACAAGGTGAGAGTTCAGGTAATCAGCCACCTGAGCTACTAAGATTCTCTTAAATCTTTTAACATTTAGATAAAACATAGTAGTACGTCTGACACTTAACATGTTTCCAAAATATAGACAAAAAGAACTATTAGATGACACTCAAAGATACAAAGTAAGTATGGAGGAAAAGAAAGTATGAAGTTGAAGACAGGAACATGGATCTCATGTGCTCATCTAGTGGAGTATAAATTTGTTTCCGTGCACAAGCTTTGAGAATCTTTTTCTTCCAATTGAAAATTTAAAATCAGGATATGAAGAGTGAAGTTAGCAAAACCTAAAACTGTTGATGTTGTTAAAGTTAGGAATGCCAACTAAATGTAGAATCATATGTGTATTTGTCATTGATCCACAATACAGTAGCAGCTTTCACATCCCTAATTTGATACTTAAACAAACAATAGTTGAACAAATTGTTTCAACATGTATGAAAGTAGTTCAGTGACTTATTCTTTACCTAAGGCACTGGGCAGAAATATAGTCAGATGCTGCAAATGATCTGAAAAGTACCAGATTTGTGCGAGTATCATTAGTCAATCTTACTCCTTTCCTACATAAAATAAAAGAAATTTTATATTGGTCCAAACTACAAGATAGCAAGCAGCCATACTAATAGCATGATGGAAAATAGATATACCCATCCTCGCAAGCAGGATTCAACAAGCACACTGCTTCAGATCCAAAAGTAACTGCATGGGCTGCCCGCAACTCATGAAGCTCTGGTATGACAATTTCTGTTGTCTTGATTGAAAAGAGTTGAGCAGGAAAAATAGAATAAACAAAGTTACATCCAGAGAGTGAACCTGAACTTTAAACATCAAGTCTTCTGAAATAGACAATAATCTTGATATAAAAAGCATGAGTCTGACCGAACTGATCACATACGTAATAAAGGGTAATATGGACTTACTTTGCACCCATAAAGATGAAATAGTTGGTTTAGGACATCTTCACACTTATCATATATATCAGTCGAGCTAACATCGTCAAACCACTGTAAAACATGTCTCGAATCAGCCAATGTTCAACCAAGAAGGTTAAAAGTCACCAACAACCTTAAGAGAACAGAAGTGCGACACCTTCGTATACTTTCCCAAGGTAACTGATCCCAAAATATTTGAACTCTCATTGGAAGATAAATCTGGCAAACAAGGGATGGACTGAAAAACAAATCAATTAATAACAATGTGAGTAGAAAACAGCATGCTTAATGCAGAGTACCACTTCTTAATCCAATGAAAGGAACTCATTCAGCACTGAACCTACGTCAACAGTCTCCTGGACAAGTACAGGATCAACTTAATCCTATGCTTAAGATTGGTGTTGTTTTGATATATTAAATCCATTTTGGGGACCTTAAACAACAAGGTTATAATGGACAGGGAAATGTCACAATTTTTTTCAGCAAGTTGACCAAAATAGTCTTTTATAATCTATATGATACAAGTAGAGTGAATACTGCAGCATGGAAAAAAACAGGTTCGATAGGACATTCAGCGGAAGAAAGATCCCCCAAACTAAACCAGGATCAAAACAGATCTCTAAAGAAAAATACCCCAAACTTTGAGTTATTATGGTAATCATATACTTCTGTATCATAGATGCTCATCATAACTGCAATTTTAGTGGGAAAACTCAACTTTCAAAGATGATCTGATACCCTATTTACTAATATTAATAAAGTATTTACACAAATGAAGGGGGGGGGAAAGTCAAAAACTAAACCCTCAAGCAGAACAATATCTTGAAATTTTGCAAAAGTACACTTTGTGAGTGATTACAGGATTCATCTGAATTCGATCAGCTGAAGATGATCCCAAGATTGCTGCATACCTGAAAAGTTGTAAGGAAATAACAATAATCAACACATATCAACTGTAAGAGTGGTCTCATAACCATACAACCTATTTTTTTTTAAATGTATCCAGCCTAATTGATCTACCTTTAAAAGGTAGGGTTAAGGTCTGCGAACACCCCACCCTCCCTTGACCCCACTTGTGGAACTATACTAGGTATGATGTAGTGGTGGTATCCTCTTCACCATTGTTTAGCACACATAATGGTAAATGAAAGTGATGCAGAATGTAAACAGTGCAACACCAAAATAATTTTGATTGCATAGGTAATCAAGTCAAAGAGGTAGATGAAAAATGCATGGTTTGACTGTACACAGTGAGATGAATATCAGGGATTTTCGTGACCAGAATTGACTATTTGTTTCTAAGGAAATTGGCAGTAAAACCCAATTACTAACACGAGTATGGCATCCTCAACTGTAGCTGCGATGGGTCCAATAATTGTGACTGTTCCTGCTTCCCACAGTGACCTGAGAAAAGAACCGAGATGGACAAAATTATAAACATATCTACCCTTGCAACATGCAATCACAATCATTGAAAATGTTTGTAAAATATGCCTGATAGAGTAACATAACCCAAATATTTTTCTTCTAAATAAATACATAACCTAAAGGTTACCACGCACTCCTGATCAAATTTCAAATATTGGTCACTTTTATTGATTTCCAAATTCTGCTTAGTGTATGGGAGTTCACTCTAAAATCATTGACAATGGCCAAAATGAAACATACCACAACAGCAAATGAACTTAATATTTTTATCTTTTAGCATCTAGCTTCTTGGACATAACTAGACGAAACTTCACTTCTTCATGTTCATGCATACATGAAAAAGTCATCTGACTAAAATTTGTAAGAAAAAATTTGCTTGCTTCTGTGCACACTCTAATGGCATTCACGGGGCATGAAGTTCATTGGCATTTTCTTGTTTTTGGATTCTGTAATGAAAGAATAGAAAACCAAAAACCTTTCTTTTTTTGAACCAATACCTTAAACCTGCATTATTTATGAATCTGCAAGATGTTAGTAGTGCATATACTCCGTGTCTCCTTCACTGTCGTATTATGGTATGAATTATGTAAGTAATGTGCAGGTGGAAAGCGTATAGAGCTCTTCTTTGATTACATTCTCAAGCAATTGCAAAATAGGGTTATAAACTACTGCAGTAAAGGCTTCACTTCTCTACAAAGCTACCTCATTTCTCATACCATGAAGTGCCTAGGAAATAATGCTTTCAAATTTTGGCTAAGGTCTTGAAAAAATATACTTGATGTTATGCCTTTACACAGACAGAGTTCTAGGTTTATAATGATTGTTTCACTTATCCACAAGTGAAATGAAAAATGCCCTTTGCAGATATTGAAGAATACATGTTGACATAGAGACTTGAATAAATCCAGAAAAGAACAATTATTAGGCCAGAAAGATTAAATTGTAGCAACTGAGGGAAGCAAGTTGTAGGAGGCAGCAGATCATAGCTTTGACAGTATAGAGAAAGTCTTCATGAGAGGAACAATATAGTTCATTAGAATAAACCATTAAGGTATAGATGCACATTGACCTTCCCTTCATGAACTTACCCTGTCAGGTCAGTCCGTCCAAATGTTGTTTTCAAGCCCACAACCCCACAAAGAGAAGCAGGAATTCGTACTGAACCTGGCCTTCAAATGAATAAATCTTGAAAATCTATTACCATTTTAAAACAAATAATTAATTGACGGCTCCAATATGTTATACAACCTCCAGCATCTGTTCCCAATGCCGCTGAGCACAATCCCGAAGCGACAAGTGCAGCTGAACCTGAGGAAGAACCCCCTGTGTACCTTTTTGGATTATGTGGATTTCCAGGTGTACTGCCATAGGAAAATGCTCATTACTGATTTGAAAGGTGAAATATGCACTCAACCTAAAGGATACCCTAGAAAAAATAATTACCAGATACACTTTAAAGGATTCTATTTCGAGAATGAGGGAAAGATATCTAAAGCAGTTTGTATGAGTGGATTATCTTATATAACTCAAGCAGGACTCTCAGCCACTCAACCAAAGGAGAAGGACTACAAAGATGTAATAACTAGACAACATTTTCTATTAGACATGTTGAAATATGTAACTTAGAATCATCATTCAAAAGAGATGTAGGAAACAAAAGGTTTACTATTCTGCAGTAAAATGAGTCAAAATGTGGCATAAAAAACATAAAAACCAAAAAAAAACCACCTGACAACCTTTCTTGAACAAGAAAAATGAACTAGGAACAAACCACTCTAGTGAACCTTATGCTATGTTGGCAAAAAGAGGCAAAAGATGAGCCACAAATGACTGCTATGGAATATCCCACACTCCAGTCACAGAAAGATCAAAATTGAAACAGAAAGGAAGAAATAGAAATCAAAAAAGTGATTTTTGAGGGACATCTTTAGCATACTCTTGTTAAATGTGAAATTGTTTCTCAACATTCAAAAAACCCAATATTTAGCATGTGTCTTTTAAAAAATAAGTCATGTTTGCTATTCGCAGGTTCAAGGAAAAACGTTTACCCGTAATTTGGATTATTTCCAGTTGTGCCCATACCAAACTCATGCATATTTGTCTTTCCTACTAAAATTGCACCACTGTTTCGTAATCTTGACACGGAAACTGCATCTGCCTTTACATGGCGAACATCATGAAACCATGTAGAACCACCTGCACTTTTTTACAGGGAGAAATGTTCAGCTGAAAATGGCAGAGATATTTACAGTGGAAATATGAATTTAAACACATACCCTTTGAAGGATGAGGATAGCAATCAATGTCATCCTTGACTGCAATGAAAATCCCATCCAAGATTGACAGTGGGTTTCCTCCATGACCACATCATTAAAGAAAAGAAAACAGATGAAAGGAAATACGGTTTAGTAACAAAATCAGCAGACTTGGCACAGTAGTTTGAGATATGCTTTATTTGCAGGAAACTAATATCATTTATTTGACGGCATGTGCTGAAAACTTAGAGAAAAAGAAAAAGACAAATTGTGAATTGCATATGTAGGTTCTTACAAGATCCAACTTTATGCACATCAACAAATAAAAATACCTTCCTCAAATCTTTGAGTGGAAGCTGCCGCTTGCCTTCTCACTTCGTTGGGGTCAAAGGAGATTAATAATGGTGCTGATGGCTGCTTATTATTAAATACCTCCATTGCTGAGATAAAGTGTTCTGCAACCTTTAGCATGACAGAGGTTTATTAGTCTTGAAGATGACCGAAATAAAACAACCAGCGGAAAGTCACTTGCCATAGATGGGGTTGTAAGCTTAAATCTGTATGCATATCCATAATCACGAATTTTCCAGTAGCGAAACTGGAATGATTCCCCTGAATCAGAACTCCATCTGCTAGAAGGATCATAATGTGGAAGACACTTCAAGGCTAAACCAACCCGTTCTTCAGGTTTTCCATCTTCTTTTAAGCAAACAACACTAGGCTCTGGCTCTAATACATATGCATACTGAACAAGTCAGTACCATTAGAAAAGCTCCTTGATTTCTGAATTCCAACTTCAACAAAATCATGGTAATATCATTATTCTTTCCAGTTATATGTCCGAAAATCAGCTGAGTATTAGTTTATCACCATCACAGTCATGCTCAAATAGTAAAATCTAAGCGGTAGAAAGCTTATCCTCTGATATATAGGATTGCTCATGAGCTTTTGTTTGGAAGACGTTTATGAGACCCACCATCTAATAGAAAAATAAAAAGAGATAACAAGGAGTACAATAATATTAACAGCAGCTCCATCTCAGTGGAATGACATATTTAAAAGGATTAAGTATCTTCCTACTCCAAGATGAAAAATAGATGTACACTAAACATACAGTATACAATATCAATTATGACTCAATCCCAAGCAAGCTGAAATCGGTTACATGAATCCTCCATGTCCATGTCGCTCTAATTTAAGCCTGTCCAAGTCTAATATTACTCCCTCCGTCCCAAATTAACTTTAATTTTTGAGGTTTTTTCAATTTTCAAAATAATTGAATTGTTCAAAGTTCAAGATGAATGTTTGAAACTTTTTCCATATTGGCCTTTCATTTATTCAAGTTTTATATTTTCTAGAAGATAAATTATCTACATATTTATGACTTCACAAAGGGCAATAGAGAAAAGTATATATGGTTTAAATTTTATCTTTGAATATTTCACAAATTAAGTTAAAATGGGACGGAGGAAGTAAAAATTTAGATTCACTAGCAAACATTTGACCAAAAGCAAATGTACTAACAGGAATAAAACTCAATCCCAACTGATTAGTATCACTTAACACACAGTATCAATAAAACGGTGAAAGATAAACAGCAAGAGATTAATAGAGAACCTTGAAGAGGGAATTGGGGAATGAACATGGGAACCTCTGGGATCACAGTATTCCTGAGAATCTGACAATTAAAAAAAACAACACCTTTTAATTTCTTAATCTCTTTTTATAAATAAAAATCTCAAATAAACAAACCTGAGTAATCCCATTCTTCTGCTTCAGATGACTGGCAATTAAAGAACCAATTAAAGGTGCCTCCATTGCTTTAACAAACAACTTGAACCAAAAACCCGTCAAATGTGGAACTGCAAATCAATTCAATACAGAATCAATTGATATCATCATAGCGAAACCACGAAAAAGAAAAAAGTGAAATACAAAACCTTCAAAATTTTCAGGCACATATTCGACTGTAGTGAGGTCTACCTCATTCGCCGGCAACATTACTTGCTTTTTCCCCATTTTTGAACTGGGCAAAATCACACAAGATACAAATCAAAATAATAAAATTGAAAGAGAGATATTTTACGGAGTTGAGAAAGTATCAAACTTTGGCTATTGCTGGGACCAATAGCAATAAAGAACCAGTGAGAAGTCAATATGAATTTAATTTTTCATCCTGGCAGTGACATAATCAAATTTGAATTTGAACTCAATTCTCTGCGAAAACGTCTCAACAACCAACTAATTATTTCCCGTAGAGTACAGTACATTGTCCGCCAGTTTTGGGCTCTTTAGACGTTTTTTCAAATACTTAAAAGGTAAAAATTTTACTAATCCCACAGTGTAGGTAATTAATTTCAATATATTTCTGCCCTTTGTAAAATTACAAAAAACTCTTAAAATAATGATTATGTGGATACACTGTATTATACCAGATTCACAAGTAACGATTCATTATAATCAATTTCAGTTACAGTTTAAACGGAAAGTAGAATCAAATCCCTAAAATTTTACTAAACAGACCCTAACCAAATCTCTAACAATAAGGCAACAATACGTTTCAAAAATTTACAGATCTTCGTTCAACCTGTAACGAACAGGAAGGATACTGTAAATACAAAAAATATTGAATGTGGCAATTATGTTGAGGCATGCTGGGATTTGGGAAAACAACATCGTTTATTTGTGATACAAGAGTGATGGAGTAGTTGTTGGACAAACAATTTCCTTTTAGAATCTCACATCCAACTATTACAG
>JBCEWC010020076.1:0-11099 GCA_038996855.1 Solanum aculeatissimum
TTCAATGGAGGTCAAGAGGATTTTAGAATTCTCAAAGTGAATGGAGGAGGCTTAGAATAGATGAATGAGGGTTTGGGACTTGATTTAGGGGTTTAGGAGACCTTAGGATACCTAAAAGGGGCCTAGGGGTTAATTAAATCATCACATTACCATTAATGAAATGGACAATTAACTGTAACACAGTGTCACATGGAATGCTACAGTGCCCGTAAAGTGACACACGGTCCGTTCAACTGCCCATCAAATAACACTTAGCCAAATTTCAACGCGAACTCTCGGAGGACTTTCTGGACCACTTGACGGGAGGACTCATGGACCGTGTGGCTTCAAACAGACCATGTACTGGTTCATAGAGCCAAACGTGGTCCAAATATCAACTCCCAACTCAAGCCAAGCTTCTGCCCCACTTGATGAGCCACTTGACGGATCATTTAAAGATTCACGGACCGTGGGATGGTCCGTGGGCCATGACTTGTGTCTTGGGGTGGTTCCTAACCACCCCCAACTCACTGGACCTTGTAATGGACCTCCAAATAGACCGTGCCAAAGCTCACGGTCTGTGGCTCTTGGCTTGGGCCCTTTACAGGGCCTATCACCAATGTCTTCCGAATTTCAGGCAGTCCCACTATTTAGGCCATAAATTTCTCATACGAACTTTGAATTGAGTGAAACCAGTTACGTTGCAAATATAACTCAATGATATTTAATTTTATATGTAGAAATCCACACGCTTAAACCCGCATCAAAAGTTATTCCAGTTCAAAGTCTACCATCCAAACGGCCTCTATAGGCCACCAAATGATCCAATTTGCGTTCATCCACTTAAACTCAACCCTTGGCTAGAAAAACTCAACCATGACCAGTATAATATCATACAGGACCAACCATAAGGACTTTTTCAAAAATATTCGTGTTGTTACACTTAAATAGGTCTTGATAGCTCTCTTGGTGCAACCAAATCTGGTGGCTTTTCAGGAAAACTGTCTTAGAGATAGGAGAATAGGGATTTTTATCATTACGATGAGATTAGATACTTGGCCCATCATTGTCCTTATCGTGCACCTCCCATCCAGGCTTTAGGATCTCAACTAGCCTGTCCAGCTCTAACGCCGGTAGCTAGAGACACCTCTTAAGGCATGAGGGGTGTACTAGAGGAGAATGTAGTGGAATTATGAAAGATCGAGCCCATGGAGGCTCATAAGCTAGTGGTGGTCATAGAGAATGATATGTTATCCTAGATAGAGCTGAGACAGAGGAGTTATCATAGGTATGGTTCTAGTGTGCCATCGTTCAAATTCAGTTTTATTTGACCAAGTCTCTACTTATTCATATTTACCAACTTATTTTGCATCAGATATTGATATTATGTATGAGCCAATTTTTGAGCCTATTTGTGTTTCCACCTTGGTAGGTGAATCATTAGTGGTGAATTGGGTGTATCAGGGATATGTTATGACTTTTATGGGGAGAGATACTATTGCTAACTTGATATTATTGGATATGGTTGACTTCGATATGATATTGGGTATGGATTGATTATCACCTCATCATGCTATTCTTGACTGTTATGCGAAGACCATAACCTTATCATGCACAAAGTTGCATCAGTTGGTGTGGACTAAAGCATTTAGTTCCTATCCAAAGGGAGTTATTTCTTATACGCATGCCTTTCGGTTGATAGATAAGGGTTGTTTGTCATATTTGGCTCATGTTTGGGCTGCTTCTCAGGAGTCCCTATCATTGGAGGCCACCAGGGTTGCTAGAGAGTTTATGGATGTATTCTAGACTGATTTTCCTGTTGTTCCTTTGAATCATGACATATACTTTACTATTGATGTGTAGCCAAGCACTAAGCCCATTTCTATGGCCCCCTATCAAATGGCTCCACCTAAATTGAAAGAATTGAAAGAGCATTTGGAGGATTTTCTAAAGAAAGGGTTCATTTATCGGAGTGTATGTCCTTGGGGTGCTCCTATCTTATTTTTGAAGAAGAAGGATGGCACCATGCATATATGTATTGATTATCGCCAGTTGAACAAAGTGACCAACAAGAACAAATATCCTATGCCTTGCATTGATGATCTTTTTGACTAGTTGCAGGGTGCCTTGGTATTCTCTAAGATTGATTTGAGATCCGGTTATCATTAGTTGAGAGTTTGGGAGTCCGATATCCTAAAGACAAATGTCAGGATCCGTTATAGGCATTATGAGTTTATAGTTATGTCATTTGAGTTGACTAATACCTTGACCGGTTTTATGGAATTGATGAACCGAGTATTCAAACCCTACTTGGTTATTTTAGTGATTATATTTATTAATTATATATTAGTTTACTCTAGAGTGAGACCGATCATGTTCAACACTGGAGGATTATACTCTAGAGATTGAGAAAAGAGAAGTTATATGCCAGGTTCTCAAAATATGAGTTTTGGCTTGAGTCTGTTGCATTTATTGGGCATGTGGTGACAAAGGATGGTATTATAATTGATTCGACCAAGGTGGTAACAATTTATGAGTGGGTTAGGCCTATTTTTGTGACTGAGATTTGGAGTTTCATTGGTTTGGCGAGGTATTATCGATATTTTGCTCAGGGAATCTCTTCTATAGAATCCCTATTGACTAGAATGAGTCATAGGGATGTGGAATTTTAGTGGTTTGAGGAGTGTGAGGCGAGCTTTCAAAAGCTCAAGGATTTATTGACTTCAACACCTATTCTTTCTTTGCCCAAGGAGGGAGTGCCATTTGTTGTTTATTATGATGCTTCTGGTATGGGTTTGGGTGGTGTATTGATGTAAAAGAGGAAGGTAATAACTTATGCTTCTAGACAGTTGAAGGTGCATGAGTTGAACTGCCCCACTTATGACTTAGAGTTGGTAGTGGTGGTATTTGTGTTGAAATTATGGCGTACCTATCTCTATAGGGTGCATTGTGAGATATTCACCAATCATCAGAGTCTTAAATACATCTTTTCTCTGCCTAATTTAACCATGAGATAATGTAGGTGGTTGGAGTTACTTAAGGACTATGATTTCTTTATTCTGTACCACCCCGGGAAGACAAATGTGGTGGCAGATGCATTAAGATGGAAGGCTACTAGTATGGGGAGTTTGGCATACTTAAGAGCTGAGAGAGGCCCTTAACTTTGGAGGTTCAATCACTTGCTAGACAGATGGTTCATTTGGATATTTCCTCTTCTCAGAGTATTTTGGCCTTTGTGAGGCTAGATCTTCTTTGCTTGATCAGATACGTGCTCATCAGTTTGAGGACCTCAGATTGTGCTTGATTCGTGACAAACTACTGAGGGGTATTATTGATTCTGATGGTGTTTTGAGGATAATGGGAGAGTTTGCGTGCCTAAGGTTGGGGATTAGGTGAGATTGATATTAGAAGAGGCCCATTGTGTGAGGTATTCCATCCATCCTGGTGTAACAAAGATGTACCATGATCTAAAATAACTTTATTGGTGGTTCGGGATGAGAAAGGGACATAGCTGAGTTTGTGGCAAAGTGTTTGAATTGCCAACAAGTCAAATATGAGAACCAGAGGTCCGCTGGATCGATTCACAAAATGCCCATTTTGAGTGAAAATGAGAGAGAGTGACTATGGACTTTGTTAAAGGTTTGCCCATGGCCTTGGGCAAGATTGATTCAGTTTGGGTGGTTGTTGATCGTTTGACCAAGTTGGCTAACTTTCTACTGGTGAAGACTAGCTACAACGTGGAGAAGTTGGCTAGGTTGTATATTTGGGACATTGTCAGATTTCATAGAGTGGCGGTGTCCATAGTATTAGACAGAGGGTCTATGTTCACTTCCCATTTTGTGCAAGCTCTACAATGTGGTTTTGTACTCAATTGTATTTGAGTTTAGCTTTCCACCTCCAGAGAAACGGACAACCCGAGCGCACCATTCAAGTGTTGAAGGACATGCTACGGGCTAGTGTGATAGAATTTGGGGCCCGGTGGGACCATCACTTAAAATTGACAGAGTTCATATAACAATAGTTATGATTCTAGCATCCAGATGGAACCATTTGAGGCTTTGTATGGACAGAGGTGTAGATCACCCATTGGATGGTGTGACTCAAGTTTAACAGATGTGTTGAGTGTGGATCTACTTACAAATGCCATGGATCGGGTTCGTTTGATTTAGGGTAGACTATTGACAGCTCAGAGCTGCAAGAAGAGTTATGCTGATCGAAGGACTAGGCCTCTTGAGTTCTTTGTGGGTAACAGTGTTTGGCTGAAACTCTCACCCATGAAGGGTGTGACGGGATTCAGGAAGAGGGGCAAGCTTAGTCCCACATTTATTAGACCATTTGAGATTTTGAGGAGAGTTGGTGAGGTGGCCTATGAGTTGGCCTTACCACCAAGATTATCATCAGTGCATCATATTTTTCATGTCTCTATGCTCCGTCGGTACATTTCTGATGAGTCACATATGATCTCTTATGAGTTGGTTGAGTTGGGTCCAGATTTTTCATTTGAGGAGGAGCCGGTAGCTATATTGGATTGGCAAGTCCGGAGATTGAGATCCAAAGATACACCTTCTGTGTTCTGTGAAGGTTCAGTGGCAACACCATTCTATTGCACCATTCTATTGATGAGACTTGGGAGTTGGAGCCAGATATGCGGGCCAAATATCTTATCCTTTTTGAGACTTCAAGTACTCTTTTTTTTATGTTCGAGGACAAATATTATTTTTAGTGGTGAATGATGTAATGACTTGATTCGTAATTTTTTTGCCTTATTTGTAAAAATTACTTTTTTGTCCTTTCGTAAGTTGCTTTGGGCTTATTTTGAGCTAATTGCATTATTGGAACTGAGATCTTGTGTTTTAAATCTGGAAAATATGAGTTTTGGCATTTTGGATGCTTAAGCTGTTAAAAAAGTGAGTTTTTATATCATTCTGAGTTTCAGGTGTTGGATCAGAGATCCGTTGATTTCATTAGCTTTGAAACATCAAAACTGGTCTATGAGAAATTACAAAATTAAATTCGGAATTAAAATGAGGTTTAGGCCCAAAGTTGTGTTTTGAGTAGTTTTCGGAACCACTATTTGACTTTGGTCAATATTTGGAGTTTGAAAACTCAGATCAAAGTTTCGATAGTTAAAGTAGTTCTGGATGGTGAAATTAACGCTAGAAATGACCTTGTAATATTTTTCGAAGTTGTCGAGGCCAATTTAGTATTTTGAGTTTTAAATTAGTTTATTTGAGTTGCATTGGTAAATGTTGTGAAAAGGCCTCTAAATCAATTTTTGATTATTTTTGTTGAGTTCGAATCGCAGTTTCTGGTATGGATACACATTTGTTATGTGTAATTCTAATTTTGGATGAGTTCTAAGGGCTTGTTTCAAGTTTTGGACTGAGCTGATTTTGTTGTATCTGTGCAAGTGTTTTTCTTCTTTGCGTTCGCGGGAGAATCTCTCCATTTGTGAAGGTGTGGATGTTTTCCTCTCCATGTTTCTGAGGTATCCTCTATGTTCGTGGAGGTATATCACCTGTTCCCCTCCGTGTTCACAGGATCCCACCCATGTTCGCAGACTGTATTTGGTACCTGGACTGTGTAAAAACTAAGACACACTATTTTTACTCTATTTTTAAATATTTCTAGCTTTTGGAGTGATTTCTGAAGAAAATTTTTGGAGACTTATTTTGGGTAAGTGTTTTCACATCTTCTTAATTAATTTCCATGATTTATATCTTGATTTGTTTCTTGAATTTCTTGATTTTGAATGTCCATAATTGGGGATTTTTAGTATATGATTCAAAACTTTAAATGGTGATTTCTCCTTCGATTCATACTCGATTTTAGTGAGATTTTCACCTACAGACTCCATTTTTTGTGTAGAACCTAATTTTAAAGTCGATTCCTAGATTTGAGAATTTTGAATTTTAGCCCTAATTTTGACCATTTTGCTCCTCAGCCTAATTCATGCTAATATGAGTATCACAATGTACCTCTTGACATGTAGTATCTATTTTTATAGCGATTGGTCAATTCGAGGATCATTTAGAAGTTTGAAGTTGATTGAAAGCTTGTCCAAGTGCAATTTCGGCATTGAGGTAGGTTCGACTAACCCTTTTGAGACTGGATTTGAGTTATTGAGAAGTTTATGTGGTAATTATAAGATCTAGATTGATTTATGAGTAAGTGGGTTGATATGTTGGAATAGTGACTGAAATGTGATATCGATTATGCCAAAAATTGAGTAAATTATGGTCTTATTGATAAATTGAGATGGAACCTTGTGAATTGAGATAATTTGGGATAGTATTGTGATAATATGAGACTTGGAAAACCTTTGAAAAGGTTATGTGGTAACTTAACAATATTTATGATGCATTTGAGATTTATAAGTGTATTTTGAAACTTGGGGAGTCCAGATTCATTGGCATTTTGTTTCTTGACGAGAGAGTGATGATAAGAGACTTATTGATGGTATTGTGGTACTAATTGATGTACTTGACCTAGCCATGGTAATGTTATGGCTACTTTCCATGTCTATCACCATTTATATGGCTGTCACATACATATTCGAATTGTTGCATTGGTATGTACTATCTTATACTTAAATGGTTCCATTGGTATGCACCCAGCTTGTATGTAAATTATGGCATTGGTACGCACACGGCTTATACTTGAATTTTTGCATTGGTATGCATACATCATTTACTTGAATAGTTGCATTGGTACGCACACATCTCATATTGCATTTGTATCACCTGAGATATTATGATACTTGAGACATTACTGCATAAAGCCTGCGACACCTTAGGATACTTTATTATGAGTCATGCGACTCCTCGAGATACTTTAGCTTATGGCCTACAACGCCTTGAGATATTTGAGTACATGGCCTGCAATGCCTCCGATTTCTATCTGGTAGCTTTGGCTTGATAAATGTGTACATTGACCCTGCGATGGTTGTGATTCCACCTCATATATGACCTGCGATGCAATTACATTCATACATCCCATATGCATTGCATCATTGACTGCACTTACTATATTTATCTTTTCTTACTTATGTCATATTGTGTACTAACCCTTTTGATACAAGTGATATGATTCTTTGTTATTACATACTTGTTCAATTTCTCTTACCCAGTCGGTTGACCCTACTGGGTACATTTTGGTGTACTCACCCCTACTTCTTTTCGTCTCTGTACATCGAGCACAGGGAACAACACACAGGGTAGTTGTTCCACTCCAGTAGAGTTATTATCCATCTATCATGATCTTAGCTGTGAGACTCAAACTTCGAGGCGCTATGAGTCTTTGAGATTTCTTTTTGTTGCTTCTATTCCAGACATTGTATTAGATATTATCATACAAATTTGTATTTCTATTTGAGATAGTTGTATTTACTCTTTTGTACTACTTTAGATGCTCTTGTAATCATGACTCCAGATTTTGAGATTTCGTATGATATGTGGTGATTGTTTCTGTTTTACTTCATTCTTCTTTAGCGCGATCTGATTTTGGGTCATGGTGCACAACAAACACATCATCTTTGAAATTTGGACATAGAATCATATAATTCATCTCATAACATCATCAATTTCATCACAACATCATAGTATCATAACTTTCATAGCATTGAATCTCATAAATAACTTCATAATAGAAAACCCTTGGAATCAATTTCATGTAATAGATGAAGAATTTTGACATAATTCATGCTTAATTGAAGAATTAGGAAGAACCTATAACAAATCAACATTCAGATTTAGAGGAATTTATAAAATACACTTTGGGCCTCCATGGGTGGAAGAACACATGGATGAAGAAACCCATATACCTTTTAGACCTTGAAACTTAGAGAAGAAGACTAGAAAAACTTTGAGAATCCTTTTGAAGCTTTGTCTTCAATGGAGATGACTTGATCTCCAGGAAATTTGAGAGAACTTGATAGAGGACTTTAGAGAGAAGTTTGAGAGAATTTGAGGGTGTTTAGAGAATGAAATAGGGCCTAGAAAATAGAGAATTTTCAAGGGTTCACATACATAAAGGTGTTGGGGTAAGTTTCAACTAAGTTTCCCGACTTGAAAAGAAACTCAAAAAAATTTGAATTATGAGGGGACAGAGTCACGATACGCCTCTATCACGGACCTTTTTGGTTTGCGCAATTGCATTGAAAAATTGTTTTCTGATACGGGTGACCTAAAAATTGAAGGTAACCCTTTTCCTACACAATTTTTTCCTTCTGAAAAAGAATATGAAGTCGAATTTGCAAAATAATGCACATATTTTAAGATATTCAAGAAATACTTCATGAGGTATTTCCACACCATGTTGGGAGGTGTCACAATATCCCTCCTCCCCCTGGAATATACATCCTCGAATGTGAATAGAGCTCCCCGGTAACATTCTACCTCGAATATGAATAGAACTAGCATGAATAGAGTGAAACAACATGGACATCATTTTAAAAGCATTAGTAGCACATTTTCATAATTGCAAATGAACTTGCATCAAACTTACTCTGTGAGCATGCATGCGTGATTAATAACATGTCAAGACTAAAATAAATTATGCATAAGAATGAACATGAACTACCACTTTTACCAATATTCCAAGGAAACCACTTACAAAAAGGTCAACCATTGCTCCACAACTCATGAAACCATTTAGCACCAACCACTACCATGTGCAAAGAAACACATACTTACTGAGCATAGCATTACGAGCTCTCTCTTTCCTTCCTAGAAACCACCGATAATTCATTCTCTTGTGCCCTAACCTACCACTCAAAACAACCTTCTTGTCCACCTAGCACTCTCCTAGTGCATCTTACCACACTTTTCACAAGTAGGATATGGGTTTCTTTCCTCCTTACTCCTAGCCCCCAGAGCCTTGGTAAATGATGATCCACTCTCATCAAAATGAGCCTTCTTAGACCCTCTTGCTCTCTTTCTTATTTTCTTATCTTTAAGTTTCTCTATATAAGTCACGAGCCTTGAAATATATATTTCCTTTACTAGCATAGCGGTCTGGTACTCTTGGACAAGCAAGTCGGACAATCTCGATATGAATTTACTCATTCTAGCTCAGGGGTCGGTAACCAATGATGGGGTATACTTGGAGAGTTGAGTCAACTTTAGGGAATACTCCCTCACACTTATATTTCCTTGCTTAAGGTTGATAAATTCTTGCTTCTTGGCTTTCTTCAATTCTAAGGGAAAGAAACGATCTAGAAATGCATCCTTGAACTCTCCCCAAGAAATGGGACCCCAATACTCATTCCTCTCACCCTTCCATTAAGTGGTCCATATTTGACCAACCCCTTTTAATAGGAAGATCATCAACCTTGACTTTTCCTACGAAGTCACACCCATGTGAACCTTGTCCACAAACTCTTAAGCATCTTCCTCCACCTTTGATCAATGAAACTCGGGAGGGTTCATCCTAGCAAAATCCTTTACTCGAGAAGTTAGGGTGGGAGCAATCGGAACATTAGCACCTTGATTGGCTAATAATTATGCAATCATGGTGAAAGCGGCTTTAAATTCCACATGAGAAATGTTCTCTTCCTTGCACGAGAAGGGCTTGATCGTCGACATCACCCCTTGGCAAAGGTGTTCTTCTTGGTGGAATTTTATAGAAATGGCAAAGAGGGTGTCGTCAGTGAGAGAAATAACCTTAGGTACTTCTAATGGCATGACATGAATCATAACTAAGGGAAATATTTCCTAAAATGCCTTATAGCCTCCCCTTCATAGTTATGGCACGCTTCACAACCATGAATAAGACACTACTCGATGGGGTGTGTTGGATTTTTTAGGACCATTTATAAACCTAGTGCTCTGATATCAAGCTTGTCACAACCCAAGCCTAGGGCCTAGGTGCGGCACGGTGAAAGAAAAAATCGATGGTAACCCATACAAGCCTCTTAGCATATCATTTTCACATCCTTGGTTACAAAATATAAAACATGCATCAACACATGGTTCTAAGGAAATAGGGGCTTTGGACTCACGCTATGGGGATGAACAAGGGAATAGGATTTGCATGAATCACATAGCATGAAATAACTAAAGTGAAGGTAAGTATGACTTAAGCTATGGGGAAGTAGGGACATAGGAATTTCATCACTTTCCATCAACCTCAACACCATCACATAACATCACATAGGGGATAAGGACTAAAGGATAAGTCTCCATAAACGCTCAACATCTCATCATAAGTACATAGCATAGGTATCACAGTATAGTATCCAACAATACCTCTAAAACATGAGTTGGACGGGGGCTAAGACAAGCCCCTGGCTCACCCTCAAACTAGAAAGTAAAGCATAATAAAATATTAACATAAGCAAGATAGAGTTCGGATATTATCTACGAGGTGGAGGACTCACCATAATAACAATCTTCCCGAATCCAAGCTAGCCACGTGGAGGATATCGAGAGGTGCTGGTCCCTACTTGATTAAATTGTGTTGGGAAAAAGTATGCGTTAGTACTTTGAATGTACTAGTATGTGGGCATGCAATGCAACAAGCAAAATTAAAAAATCTTAGAACAACTTTTTTGGAATAGGGCTTCACAAGACACCTCACCACAGCTCATGGTAGGTTACACGAGACCCCACCACGACTCGTGATGGGATACATGACCCGTATAGGGTCTCCTGGTGGTTGCCTTGGCCAAATATTTTTGCTCTAAGGCTGGGGGACCTGGCACGAGTCCTTTCTATGGCTAGTGGTGAGGACCACAAATCATGAGAGGGTCCATAGAGGGCCACCAAGCCTAAAACTCCTCCTTAAGCTATAAACAAGGCCATGGTTTACCTCATGGATGTACCCATAGCTTGTGGACCTCGCCACAACTTATGGGAGTGTCCCAAGAGAGGCACCTTGTCATAAACTTCCAAAAACTTGATTTTAAAGCATCGTTAAGGCCTTTCAAAGTCCAGGTGTCACGACCCGAATAGGGGGCCTAGGTGTGACATAGCGAAAGAGGACCCGAAGACCCTCGATCAAGCCATCATAGCATCATTACACTCATCATTGCGGAAGCTAAAGCATGTAGCACATAAGCTCTAAGGGTTTAGGGGATTATGACTCAAGCTATGGGGACAATTCGGGAATGGGAGGAACAT
>JBCEWC010020078.1:0-11098 GCA_038996855.1 Solanum aculeatissimum
TTAATATAGCATCTATAAATAGGGTCTCAATGTAATAATGTAGACAACAATTCAATAAAATTCTTCTCCTATATTTCACACAATATTTCTAGTGTATATAACTTAAATTCATATCTAAAACCTTAGTCTCCAATCAAATGATTTAAATGTCTTCTATGAAGTGATATATACTCCTCATGCCCTGTTTTGGGGGGAGCTCTCCCTTTCCCTTTGTTTACAATCTCAAGCATGAGATGTCATAAATATTTTATCATCTATGAAGAATATTTCTAAAGCCTCACAAGTTCCATGCACTACTTGTCTCAGTCCCACCTGATTCCCGCAGTAAGATACAAATAAAAAAGAACGAAAAGACAAGATAGCAATAATCAACATCCCCGAAATGAGAAATTGTTTTTCCCCTTTCTGTGAAAGGTAAGTGCACGACAACACAGAATACAACAGAAATTGCGGAAAAGCAGCAAGTCCCAACAACCAATACACTGCTAAATATAATTACATACAGCACATTTAAAACGACATTTGATCTTCGACATAAATAAACATGAATGATCATTTGCCTTAATGCTTACCTCCAATTGCATCAGCCTGCAATAATTCATCATCAATTTCTTTCAGTTTGGTATTCAAACTTTTGACACCCTCCGGACGCTCTTCCATGCCAGGGCTAATCCCACTATCAGAAAACTCCATGACAGCATCAGAGAAAGTTTCATCCTCCAATCGATATGATTTATCACCACTACTACCGTCTTTCACAATTGGCTTCTTACCAATAGGACCTAAAACCAAAACCATGATCACATTAAAAAAACATAATTTCACCAGAAAAGAGAAACTAAACTACATTTATACAAAAGGCTCGAGATTTCTCACTTGGAGTCTGCTGATCTCCATCTGAGTGATGCTCATCATCAGAAACTGTTGAATGGGTCGAATTACCTGCTTCGGATTCACTAAGCTTATATCCTTCAATTTTCCCACAAACCTTCTTGTGTGCCCTTCTGTGTCTAGCACTAGGATGTGGATTTGGAAAAGGCCAACCACATTTATGACATAAATGTGGCCCATGATTCTCATGTCCTGAATTCAAGAAATCTCATTTTAGAACTCTCATTACCAACAACATAATCCGTGTAATCACACAAGTGGGGTTGACGAGTGTAAAGTGAACACAAACCTTAACCCTACCTCATCGAACTAGACAGAGAGGTTGTTTCTGTCGTTACCAACCCATGAACCATGAAAACTCAACTATTCACAGACCAATAACAAATTAACACTTATAACAATCCCAGAAGAGGATGAACTACATGTTTCACACATACATGTCTGTTTATGTAAGTAAACATACTATGATTACATACAAAAACCAATTCACAACTCCCAATGTCAAACCAACACACAAATCAAACAATCCACAGACAATGAATAATACATTTCAAACATACACTTCTTGAAAAATTAAAAAAAAAAACATTTTGCAACTCCCAAATACACATAAAAAAATCATTTCGACAACTCCCAAATACACAAAAAAAAATCATTTCGACAACTCCCAAATACACAAAAAAAAAATCATTTTGACAACAAGTTAAGACCCCATTGATACACAAAAAAAGCAAGCACAAAACTCCACAAAGTAAGCCGAGAAATGTAGATATCCTTCAATAAAACCCTGCATACCCAAATCAGTGCACCCAGAAACAGAAAAAAAAACATAAAAAGTAAAAAAGAAATAAACCTGATGGGGTTGTTGTTTTATGATCTTGAACCTCCATAAGCAAGAAAAATCAGCAACAACAACAGAACAATGGAGAAGTAAAGAAATGTGTACGGAAGAAAAGAAAGCTTTTGTTGCAAAAATGAGAAGAAATGTGAAAGGAGGACTTTGGTGTCAAAGTTGGAAAAGTATTATGATGGAGGCCCAGTACAGTAGGGAAAAAGATAGAGACAGAGATTGGGAGGGGGTTCCCGGGGGTGGGGGTATGAAACAGAGATGAAAATGGCTATATTGCACCATGTGCGTATGTTATGGAGTAAAACAATTTCTAATGACTCATATGCCCTTCATTGACTACAACTAGAATCCTATGTGTTTGTGTGCTTGGAGTAGTTGTACATTAAGAGTTGTTTGGTGTGAAGGATAAGTATATTTAATTCTGCGATAAAAATATAGTGACCCTTAAGTTGATGTTTGGTTGGTAAACCCGGGATAATTTATCCCGGGACTAATAAATAGTACTGGAATAAGTTATCCCTCTTCTTTGGGGTATAGTAATACCGGAATAAGTTATCCCAAGATAAAAAAGATAAATGACAAAAGTATCCTTTTAAACCGTTTTTAAATCTCATTTTGTATATTTACATTTTTTAACACAATATAATAACATTCACAACCTTCACTCCTTATTTTTATGATATTTATTCTTTTTTTATTAAAAAATTACACTATATAATATAATTTTTATTGACTAATTCTTATTTTCTTTATATTTTAATTTTTCATAAATCATTTTTACTTTAACAAACTTAAAAATAGAAGTTCTATTTTAAAATTAAATAAGAAGAAAGTTTATTTTAAATGCATACCATGCACACATAAAAATATTTAAGTTATATAAGATGAAAAATTTATTTTAAAAATAAATATTGAATAACTAAAGCTAGCAAAGAAAATACATTAAAAAAACCAATAAAGTGAAGGGTATTTTTGTAAACAAACAAATATTCTTAAAATTTATGCAACAAACCAAACACCCAATAAAAAATAATCTCAGCATAACTTATCTCATCATTACTAATTCCGACATAACTTATCCCATCATAACTTGTATTCAAACCAAACGACCCCTAATAACTTAAATACCCTTCATCGACTCATGTCATAAAGACAAATTTATTAATCAAATGATGTGTTATCGAGTTTTAAGTTATATACATTATAACAATCTATTCAATGTAATTTCACGAGTAGATACGAAAAGAGTAGATATACCGAACCTTATTCGTACCTTGATTTGAGAAGATGTTTTCTATCATAAAGGATATGTATATGTAAACCTCTCTAAAATGTGAGATTTCTATAATGTTGAAAATAAGACTGATGTAAAGGTAATTTAATGATATATAAAGAAGTCGGATATAACTTAAACTCAAAGTTAAAATATTATTTACTCCCTTCATTTAAAAAAGAATGACCTAATTTGACTTCACACGGAGTTTAAGAAAATAAAGAAGACTTTTTAATCTTGTAGTCCTAAATTAAAGTTATGACAAATATACCAAAATATTCTTTAATCTTGTGACCTTAAACTTGGCATGTGGAAAGTTGAAATCAAAATATAGTCAAAAAAGGAAAGGGAGCATTCCTTTTTTAGACGAACTACCAAAAAAAGTATGTCATTCTTTTTAAAACGAAGAGTTTATTAGTTAGTGTTGTAGTATCAGAAAATCATACAATATTGAAGTTAAATACTTGTTGAATTATGATCTTGTGTTATATATGTGTGATTAAATTGAGGAAATAGTCAAAGGGTTTACAAATTGTTTTTGGTAGGAAATAAAATAGAATGAAGAGCAAGGATATATGGATTATTTCCTTATTTAATAAGGAATAAAAGTAGATGAATTTTAAATTTATTATTTATAGAGATTGTTTTGGTAAATTAAAAATAATGGGATATGAGTTATTTGTTGTGTTTAGGATATGGTAAGGAAAATAAAAATAAATATTATGAATATTTACGAGTTAGATCATGTCAACTTTGTTGAATAAATAATTGTCAAATTAAGTGCTACTAAAGATTCAAGTCAAACATTTGAAAATGAAGAAGAAAATAAGTCTTGTGATAAAAGTAATAAGAAATTGACCCCTTATTATGTAGAAATAGTTGGTCTATTTTGTATGGTCACAAAATAATAATTGTGTTTGGATTTAATTTATTTATTCAATAATTTATTTAATGATTTTACGAGTATCATAAAAGAAGTTTTGAGAAATATTAATATTTTTTATCAGATTCATAAAGTAATTCTTAAACAGTAATCATCAACTTTTGATGTAACTACATAAAGAACAATTAAAAAGAAGATCGAAGAACGAAAGTAAACCAACAAAAAATAAACACACATCTTACCTGACAAATTGTGTGGCAAATGATTGACTTTTATATAACAGCTACAATCAATACTTTTCTTAAAAGAAATTTTAATTGAATCATATAACCAATTTCACCTTTATAGTCGCCGCTCACACTCTCCAAATCCATATTTGTATTTCATTAAAATTTTCTTTATCTCGTATTAATATCTTAATGACTTGTCTTGTATTTAAATAAAATATTTTGTCAAAGATGCTTTCTCCGTCTATTTTATAATCATTTAATATTTGTACAATCTAATAAATTAATTTAGACTTTTGTGCATTAATCATACATCGATTCATTTTGATTGTGATATTTAGTTGTGAAAAGGGGTGTTACATGCACTTTCTTATTGACATTTGGTTAATTAAGCAAGCTATTTATTTAAAATAAAATATGTATTAATTTTTTTATTAATTAGAGAAAAGTGATTTTTTTCCTTGAAAAATATGAATCTAGATCGAACATAACTTGGATTTATTATTCAAGCAAATTTAACTTTAATACGAAGCTTTGAATTCAAATTCTGAAAGATAAAATTATTGACGATAAAAAATATTTTACTCTTTAAAGTAATTCAAATAATTAATAAATTTAAATTAATCAGGCCTCGAAAACAACACTAAATCACCACTTCTATTCCTCTATTTACATGTCATAGAATCATAAGGAATTATTTACATTTTCCTCTTTATTATTGGTGTTAATAATTTATTTATTTTCTTGAGTCCCCATTTTGGGAAACATAAAATTAAACTAATGGACAAATAATAAGATTCCTCGTGTCCCTGTTTTGACAAATATATGAATGCTTCATTTTTATTTGCCAACAAAAGGTCCTGTCATATGTCTGTCATAATCACAATATAATTATTTGGTGAAGTGTCTTTAACTTCAAAGTCAACAAAGTCTTTAAGATGAAAGATTTATCCGATCTAACATAAGTTCACATCGATCATTTATGTATTTTTTATCGTGAGACTTGTTGGATCAAAATAGATATATGTCATCGATCAGCTTCTATCATGACAAATATAATGTTAAAGTCAAATTCTCTGTTGAGTATAATAGTGAAAATGCGCCTCAAGTCAAAGTAGATGTTACATGATATCTATTTGAACGCTTTCTCAATATGATAGCGAGACAAACTTCAACAAAATATTAATCCCCTAAAAGGAGGTATAAATACATGATTCCTATGATGCGGGGAAGAGGGAGGAGGGGGGTAGGGAAAGAAAAAGAGAGAACCAATGAAGAGTTTCGTTAAATGGACACGCTTTTGAAGAATGAATGCATATACATGATACCTTATGCAAATTCCTAATGAAAAGAAAAGTAAAGAGTTTTATAAAATATACTCATACAAATTTACATAGTATGTATACATATTTTTAATTAAGCTTAATAAAAAACATAGCAAAATTAATTAAATTTATGAAATTTGTTTCAAAAAGGAAAACGAGACAATATATGTGATATGAACTTGGATCACGAGGTTAGTCATTTTGCTTTCATATAATAAAATTAGACCACCAAAGGATATAGTGCAGTGAATGGTGTTGTTCCTTCCTTAACCAAAGATCTCGGGTTTGAGCTTGAGTATGAATAAATTTTTGATAGAAAGTGTTTCCCCGAATAGGTCCTACACGGCATGAATTTGAATTAATCAGGTTTCAATGAAGGCATCGAATATCGAATGGCGGACAATAACCAAAAAAAGGGTCCAGAAGAAATTGGTATAAAAGTCACCGACGGTGTGTTTTAATATTGGACTACTATTTTGTTTTAAAGCTCTAGTCAACTATTGTTGATTGAATCTAAGAGATAAATATGTGAAAATAATAATAAATAGTACTAGATTATTCAAATAATTTAACTTGATTTAAATAATAATATAAGTAGTTTATAAGGTCCACAATATTTTATTTGAAAGAAGAATTTGATAATCAATTTAAAAAGGTGTTTTTTGTGAATTTATATTATTGATTAATCTTATGCATATGACTCCACACATGTTAAAAGCATCTTTATTAAATTTTTTTATAACATAAATGGAGACAAATTTATAATATGCTTCCAACAAACTCATGCTTTTGTTTGGGAGTCAGATCTAGTATTCTTTATACTCCTTCACTACCACTTGTAATTATTTTATTTTTGTCCATAGTTTGATTAATTGTTGAAGATAATAATTTAAATTATAAATTAAAATTTAATTATTTAAAAAGTATAAAAAAAATATTGCAAGGCTTTAAGTATGTCTAATGACATTTTTGTTTCATTAAGTGAAAATCTTATAGTATGAATTCCAAAAAAAAAAATTTAAAAACTTCAAAAGTGAGAGTCTACAGTAAAATTAAACGATCTCAATTTAATTTCCTATAGAATTCGGGAAGCTAAATCAAGTGTATACTATAACGAATAATATGCACAGAATGAGATTCTTAGTAAGTTTAGAATTGACGAAAGACAGAAAGACAATATCTTAAAATCTTTAAACTCATCCTAACTAAAATAAGGAGCATAGCTTTATTAATTTCGAAATACTTTATTTTAAGACTATGTATATATATGTCTTTTTGAAAAATGTATGCTAGATACCCCTATTGTATATAAATATTAACATCAAATTTTCCTAATTATTCACCATGATTATTTTTTCTTTTCATATATATATATATTTATTGTACTCGAGTCAAAGATCGTCTAACCTTTTTACTTCTACGTGTTAATAAATACATTTTATCCTTCGCAGATTCTACGTGTAGTTGAAACTAAAAAATAATTCTCCCCCTCACCAAATAAGAGGAACTCAAAGTCATTAAAAATAGTACTTAGTAGTAATAAATATCTCCAATTTAATTCTATGCTAGGGAAATGAATATGGACCCACAAAAATCTAAGGCCCATAATTGTTAAAGCCCAGAATCGGGCCCACTAAAACAGACCTCTGGGCTTTGTCATCTAGTTTCACGTGTCTTCCAAAGGACCACTTTTTAAATTTTCTTTTATTTTTTGGTTGAAAAATCAATTTCATATAAGCTTAATTTGAATAGTACTAACAAAATGTTTCCTAATTGTGCACATTATAAAAGAAAACTTGTTTAATCAACTATTTTAGTGTTGATGTTTAATTTGTAATTCTTTTCAAAACTTTTAACATATATATATATATATATATATATATATACACGTTGACAATGTCTGAGTTTCAAATATCCATATTTTAAGTCACATATTGTTGAACGACTAAACTTTTAATCATATATGGCTAAAGTTTGAACAATAATAACTAAGAAAGGATCATGTGGGATTTGATCCATTTCTTACGCTAAAGCTTATTCAAATACCTCTCTATCTTTCTGGAACTAGTCACAACTTTTTCCTATCCTTCTATAAGTCGTCCACTGGGAGTAGAACGCTCTATTATTCGTTGTCTTACTTGCTATACTAGTTGGACTTAAAAAGGAATATCATCCTAATACAAGCTCTTTTTTCCTTATCAATGTTTAAGATGTCTGGTTGTGTCAATTTCGCTGATTGACAATATGACTTATATGCCTGGCGACAACTCAAATTTTATGTTCTTTAGATGCACAGAAGGAAGAGGTTGGGTTAGGAGTGCTTCCAATATGATTCTTTTCTTGTATTTGTTCGATGAAAAATGCGAGTCTATTTTGTCCACTTTCTTTTAAGAAAATTAATATCCGAAATTGTTTATTGCTACACGTAAACAAATTGGTGATTAAGAAAATAATTTTGTTAAACAATTAGTGTCACTATTTTTGTCCGTTACAACGATTTAATTACATGTAAACCAAGAGCCCGGAATTGGGCCCACTAAAAGAGACCTTTGGGCTCAATCCTCTAGTTTCATGAGCCCATAATTGTTTCAATTCTTGAGAAGTTGAAGGGAATTGTCACTTGGGTAATTACACAAAAAATAATAATTATTTTTTTACTTAAAATGAATATCCGTAAATCAGTCCGAGAAAAGAGGAAAAAATATCTAATCTTAAATATTTTATATATAAATATTTATATGAAATTACAAATTAAATCATGATTATAGAATAAATTTTTTATTTATGGAATGAATATCTCCTTACAACATTAGTACTAAATAATGTATGAATTACTTCTCCTATCTTAAAAGATCCCTTTCCTGAAGTTGCCAGCTACTTCTCTAGCGCTTAGGAAAATTCCTTTCTTCTACTAAAACATATTTGGTATCAACGGAGTAGAGGGATCACCTGGAATTGGATCAAAGCGGTGCACTAAACAATAAAATTTCACATATTCGGCGTAATATTTTTTTGGGCCTTCACAGGTCCGTTCATGTTTACTAACTTCATCCTGTGTCCTAATTTGTGACCTTTGTACCTCGTGAGTATTATTTTTATTCGTAAAGCCACATTATTTTTATCGTACAACCAAATTATAATAATAAAACTTAAATATATACACACATGTACTTCTAGTTAGTTAATAAGATGTTAGATATTTGTTTGTAATGTATCACGTTGGATGCTGATGTAAAATCTTTATTTATTGATATGAAGATTTGAGTTATCTAATTCAAAGTTTTAAAATATTCTTGATAATGAGCCACCCGAGTGATACCCTATCTTCAAATTCTTGATTCGTCTCTCGTGGGAAGCCATTCAATTTCCTCTGTCAAATATGTTATATCTAACACAAGAAGAATACCTACAAGAAAGAATATAAGAAATGTAGGTCATGGAAGGTGAATATTAGCATTAGGGCTGCTTATCAAATGAATCGGATAAATAATTATGTTATATGATTTTGCTTATCGGATATTGATTTTTGAACATATTAATATTCTGGCCCATCAACAAGATATTGATTAATTTGGTATTAGATTGGTAATTATCGGACTATTAACAGATAGTGTATTGACAGACAGATTGGTAATTATCGAACGATTAACGGATAGTGTATTAATTCTACTATCGGTGATTACAAGATTATATTGAGAACTTTTTGTTTTGTTTACTGTTTGTCTGACGGTTCTTGAATATATAAAACAAGTCTCCCTTATCTACCAATTTCATCAGGTGGTAGGGCAAACTATTACAATATCAAGTTTAGTTTAGGTTTAACTTGATTATGTCGTTGTTGATTGACCAAGTTTAAATAATTAGTTCCATATGTTTATTTATGATGCTTTTTGATAAATTTATTGATACAAATAAATAAATTGGTGAATAAGAAAATAATTCTACAAAACAAGTGTTACTGTATTATTTTCATCTTTTACGACTTACATGTGAATCAATTGACACTTTTTTATCAACATGTATAAAACAATCTAAGGTGATTGTGTATTATTTTCATCTTTTACGACTTACATGTGAATCAATTGACACTTTTTTATCAACATGTATAAAACAATTTAAGGTGATTGTTATTGATCTCTTATTATTATAGATGTCTAGTAGTCAAAATATAATATGTACAAGGGATCAAACCACATAATATTTGTATATTCTGAAGCTGAGCAACTTATTCTTGTCAGCTTAAAGCTCTTGACTATAGGCTAATCAAAGAAGGGGGAATTGTTCGATTTAAAGATGAAAGATATTTCAACTGAGAATTACGTGATTATTAATTAAAAATTAAACGTGAAACTTTATGATTTTCAACTCATCTGATTGAATCATTAGATACGCCTTTGGATACATAGATATACTACATTATTAAGTTGATTAATGAAGCGTTGGACTGATTTCTTAAGAGTTGTGTATTAAATTATGCACAAATCAATATTAGTTTATGGAAGATTAAACATATAATAAAGATTGAGGATTTAAAAATTTGAATGCCACTCAAGTAATTAATTAATTTATATATGATTAAATTTCATTATTAATTATCGAATAAATACCAACAATTTACTAATTTAGTGCGTTATAAGAGTTTACAATCGTTAATGGAGGTTAACAGTGGAGTCGTCTAAGCAAATTGTATAACACACTAAATTAATTACTGATTTTGTCAAAAAAAAATTAACTTTTTACATGTCATTTTAGTCACGTTTCTTCTTACATGCATCATTTAAGTTTCGGACTCACAAAAAATAGACCAAATAATATAATTAGAAACCATCATATCTAATGATGTGCCTAATAATTTAACGAAAAAGGGCTTAAAATATCTTCGAATTATTGAAAATAGTACAAAAATATCCTTCATCCACTTATTTCACCTGAAATAACATAGTAATTCAAGTCCTCTTAAAAATCTTAATAAATATTTTCCTTTCAAAATCACTTTTAAAATATTCAGGTAATTTATTATCTCTCCTTCAAAATAAAAAATGATAATAAATAATAAATACTTCTTTTTTTACTTGAAATAAAGCTGTTAAGGTTGAAACTGGGACAGAATTTTTAAGGACTCATTTTTTAGAATCCTCAAAAATTCTACCAAGATAATACTCAATACTATACTTACAAGATAATACCTTGAGTTTGTGTATATTGTAATTTTTGTAGGTAATTTTATATTTTATAAATGTCTTTGACTTTGTTAATCTTTTGTAAAAAGGAAAAAAGAATATTTTGTTTGACATTTTCTTATTTGTTAAATAGTTTGTGTTTTAATATAACTCATTAATTTCTTTATTTGTGTTATTTTTCTTTCAACAAATTTATTTATTTACTTATTTTTAGAATATACATTTTATACTATATCTTCCCGAACTACGCGTACCTGATTCTCATTTATTTGAGATACGTAGGCAACCCTCCTTGGGTTCGGTATTCACCCACTTTTTTCAAAAATAATTTTTATACATATTTTAAAAGTCATATCTTCAAATCAATTGATATCGTTACAGTTAGGAACATAAAAAAAAATTAATTAAAAATTAATTTTGTAGTAACACATAGATTCTTTTGGTACCTCACTATATTTTTGTGTTACTT
>JBCEWC010020079.1:0-11097 GCA_038996855.1 Solanum aculeatissimum
GAGTGTAATGATGCTATGATGGCTTGATCGAGGGTCTTCGGGTCCTCTTTCGCCATGTCACGTCTAGGCCCCCTATCCGGGTTGTGACATTGCCCTATCCTCTTCATCCTAAAAAACATAGCCTCAATTTACCTGATATCAATTGATGTTGATGGAGTTACTTCCTTATCAGTCTTTTTATTCCATGGAACTCTTGCCCATTTGCATAGTGTGGTGATAAAGCTTGGAAAGGGCAATGAGGTTTTTACTTTCTTTGCCCTTATAAGGATTTCAAGAGCAATGATTGTACCAAGATTAAGTCTCCGACGTTCCATGATAAAACCTACTAATGCCATTTTGGCATATCGAAGAATCTACTTATTTTGTGACGGCATTAGGTTGTTACTGATAAAATGAAACCAAAAATGTGTAAGAACATTTAACTCTTTCTTTTCAATGATAGCTCCTTCCTTTAACCACGAAGGGGCTGCAGTACCAATCATTGGGTCCAACCATGCCTTCATATCATTAAAAGGTTGCACTTTGATCATTTTATCCAGCTCATTTGCATCCCTGTGCATGCATCCTATGATATCATTGATTTATGTTTTGCTACATAGGTCATACACACCCCGAACATCCACAACATCAAGTGGTGTGACAAATGACTTGACTCTGCATTTGTTCTTTAGGATAGCCTTGTCATTGGCCTCATAAAATTCTTGGACCATCACCGACACATATGGATCCCGAGGATTGGTAAACAACTAAAATTTTGGAATTTAATAGTCTCCAAAACCTTTGGATATCTATCAATCACCCCATCAGTGGATAATTAGTTTTTTCCAAAATTGTTAGCTTTCCCACTTCTCTGAGTCTGTTTAGGTTCCTTGGGTCATTTATTCTCTAATCCTTTGGGATGTTTGAAGAAGAGGATCACGAATGGCCTTTGATCTGCCTTCACTCTGGTGCATTTTTTGACTAGGCTCCGATGTAGGCTTTTTGGAAGGCCTACATCTCTCCTCCTCCTCCTCTGAGCTGGTCCATGTAATGTTGAGTTGTGACTTTTCATCACTGGAGGATTCTTACTGATCAATAACTTTTCTTTTCCTTTTGCCTCACACTTCCTTTCAAGACTGATAAGATCTTCTCTCTTCTCTGTCGGGAGCATTTACAACACCTTTAGCTGCTTGAGATCCTCTTTGTGTAACCTGTTCTTTTGGTTTATCGATTCCTATATCATAATAAACTCCAAGACTTACGAGAAGCATTGGTAAGTAATTAAGCACCAAATTTGATCATATGAAGAAGAATAAGAATAAACAGGTTAGTTAGACCACAAATCACACTGGCGAATCGTTAAACTCATTCGGCGATCAAAACATTCCATCACCTTTTTACCCATATTTCAGGCTTAGGGTCACTGTTACTTTTGATGATATGTGTTCACATTCTGCACAACACCGAGTTAACTCGACGACGACAACATTCCATAGCCGAAAGTTACAGCAATCCCTCAAGAAAAACAACTAATAAAGATGGTGTATGTGTACAATGGGCGCATCACCGAGTGCACTTAGGCGGTCGAAATGACCATCGCCTATTATGGTTGGTGAGACCCAACATCCAATTCCTAATAACTTGACAATATCTTAGCTTGTATGGATTAGAAACACATAATAAACCCACCATAATGTATCATTGCAGGCTTAACCAATGGATATCATTATCACAGGGTCTCTATGGATATGCACTCGATCAAATGACAATTTATCCTTAAGAATGACATCACCTAATCTATCATATGGAAAATTCAATCGCTCAAAGGAGGTCAAGGGTTACTTAGACTTCAGCCATAGCCTAAATAAATATCTAATACAATAGGCGAGCATAAATCACCAATACATTCATATGATCATGGCATAATTTTAGTTTAACACACTCAAGCATAGGATATGGACCACAACCACAAACAACCCAACATTAGGAAAGAAATACTCTAATCATTCATCTAACGCAAAAAACCCATTATAAATTGTTCACACAAGAAATATAGGGTTCAAAAACTATTCCTAAGTCCTACCCACTCACGTCTCAACAAGATTTCAAAAGTTTCAAACATGAATTTCATATTACAAACCCTGATCAACACCATAAACAATGGCTTTATTCGAAAAGCTTTAACAAGTGTCTGAAATATACCTTTTGAGTGGTGAGACAAAATGAAACCTTTGATGATGCCCTTTGATGAAATACTTCAACCCTTTAAGCAAAACACCTTAAACAAAAGCTAAGAAAAGAAGGTGGTGTGCACAAGAAGTGAAAAGGAGGGAAGGTAGAAAGTGTAAGAGCTGAGGCATTTGAAAATCCTTAAGTAGGTCGGCTAGCCTGCATGGTCGGCGACATAAGATCACACTGCCTAGTATGATCTGTAGAGTGCCTAGCAGGCTTGGAATCCCTTTTTTATAGAGAGGTTACCTCGTTTCCCAATTTGAAGTGCGGTGAAACTGATCAGCGCCAACTGGAATCAACAATTTGCCGATTGAGTTATTTGTTCGTCAAATCTTATGGAACCACCAAGGTCACCAATCATCTCATAATACGGTCAAATTAAAGACTGCCTATTTAACTTGGAGATGCGCCAAGTGGCCTTTCCTGCTCACCTGTATCAAGTCACAACTCTACACTCTCCTTGTCAACCCTGCACATATCAACACCCATTATTCATCTAAAAAGACCTAAAAACTCACTTTGGGTTTCTTACCAAGCAGTGCCTTAGTTATCGTTATGGCACGACATAGTTCCACTTCTTATCAAGTCACAACTGACTACCCTATCAATGAAAACACCTCTTAATTATCTCTCGACTTCAGAGGTTTGCATATATTGAAAAGAACTTCCTCATCATTCACTTTAAACCTAAGATCTCCATTCTCAACAACCACAACTACTCTACCACTGGCTAAGAATGACCTTCCTAAGATAATTGGCACATCCATATCCACCTCGCAATTAAAGATTACAAAGTCAGCAGGGAGGATAAATTTATCCACCTTTATCAGCACATCATGTAAGATTCCCACTACTCATTTAATAGAATGATCATCCATGAGCATATGCATTGTGGTTAGTAAAAGGTTTTCTAATCCCAATTACTCAAATATAGCTATGGAGATGAGATTTATACTTTCCCACAAATAGCATAATGCTTTACTAAACCTTGAGGCCCCAATTGTACATGGGATGGTCTATCATCTCTACCCTCAGCTCCAAACTTAGAGTAGTCACACATCTTATGACCCTCAACTCCATACCTATAACAAGTGGTACATCCATATAGGCACTTTCTAAGTGATATCGATCATATTGTCTGCAAGTAGGTCATGATGGTATTCCTCAACTAGCACCTCTTTAGTAGTGGGGGCCATGTGCCCTCGATGTTTGATTCTTCTCTTGCCTAAGTCTTGATGACTAATTTGGAGCACTAACTATTGAGTGGTCTACTGTCTGAACATTCTTGAGTAGACCTCTACTACAAGAAGCTCTATCACCTTCCTGAGATATATTAGCTATCCTGGCTCTGTTATTTTGTTCCCTCTTAACCCTATGGTTTTGTAAGCAGTCTTCCGTTAACTGAGTATATTTCCCCAATCTTGAAATATCTATATCCTAATTTAATACAGAAACCACACAATAATAAATCAAGTGATTTTCCAGTCCAACCACAAAGCGATGCTTCCTCATATCTTTAGTATTGACCATCTTAGGAGCATATCTAGCCAACTGAGTAAAATGGATGCTATACTCCACGACACTAAGATTTCTTAGTTGAAAGTTTAGAAATTCATCCACCCTTACCTCCCTGAGCTCCTATGGAAAAAATTTCTTCTTAAAGGCCTTAGAAACTTCATTCCAAAGTGCTGAGGGAGCATTTGGTCCAATAGAATCCATCCACATATCATATCATGCAATATAAACATCTTTAAGCTGATAGGAGGCCAATTCAACTGCCTCAGTCTCCGAGATATGCATCACCCTAAAAATTATATTGATATCATCTATAAATTGTTGTGGGTTCTCTGTCACACTGGATCTGAGGAACTCAAGGGCTTCATATCGAGGAAATCACGCATACTGGATCCATCGACCTCTCCCCGGATAATTATAGGTGCAACTATATTTTTTCCTTGGACCATATCAACTACCAACTGAGTGAACATTTTAATAGCCCCTCTAAGATATTGCTTAGAGGTACCAAGAAGTGGTACAAAAGGTACATGAACTACTGTTGACACTACTAGAGGGGTAGAAACTCTTGTAGACGTTTCTATCTTAAGAATAGGAGCATCTAGTAACATAGGACATGAAAAGCTCTCTTGAGCACTAGTTTGATCACTCAATAATTGAGTCTTAGCTGAAAACGCTCTGTCCTAAGTTGTGCTAACAAAGGCCCTCGACCCAACTTTATCCTCGCTTGTAATAGTCATAATTTGTATTAAAAACAAGAAGAATCTGATTAAGGATTAACCATCTATGACTTAACTAAATCGCATGATCTAGATTATAAAAGAAGTTCAAATTCCTAAATGCCTGTTTAGTTCCTAAATTATAAATATGGCGCGCAACACATTTATAAGAAAGGGCCTAGTAGACATGACTTCATTGACTCCCTAGGACACTTGAACCTTGTGCTCTGATACCAAGTTTGTCATGTCCCAACTAGAGGAGAGAAGATATCAAGGATTTACACAAGTGCCTCCTAATCATAAGTACTGAACTCATGCAAAAGTTGTAGACTCATAAGAAGTAGAACATAAACCAAGACATATAACAATATATATATAACAAAATGCCCATTGGGCTATTTACAACTGAAGCACAACTAAGTCTAAGAAGCCTCTAAAACGAGAACCTGAAAATATGATAACTGGTCGAGATAGGGCCTCAACATACCTATTTTAACATATAGATATACATAAAATAATATAGGTCTTAAGATATCTGATAGCTCCAGATAAAGGTGGAACTTACCTACTAGTAAACTAGAAGTCTCTGGTCTACTAGATATTTGAGGTGCCTTGAGTACTTGAACCTTGGTAGACTCAAGAATTAATTTAATGTAAGTCGAGAATGATTAACCTACATATCTCCCGGGAAAGGGGGGTTTGTAAAGTAAAATTAAGTAAACTAAATGAATGTAGGTGATGAGAAATTAGTAGAAGATCTAACTAGGATGATGTGATCCCCATGAATCCCTAACTGGGTATTATCGGATAAATGCAGCCTTATCCAGTTTGTAGGTGTAGGACATCAAGTTAGGTTCACTTAAACCTTTAATCCAGTGAATAGCTAAATTTCATCTCGGAACTTGATCAGTCTCCATGATGTAGCAATACTAACTCTTACTTTATCTAAGTATAACCTCCCCTTGATCTGATTTGGTTGATAAGATGAGAACATCTCAATCTAATCTGTTAATTACCTTTTTTCCTATCCATTACTTCCTTGATCTGGCAAGTAACATTAGGCGAGTTCTAATGTAGACCTCCATTAAAAAATAGTTAAAGTAAAGAGAATAAATTAATACAACTTAACATACCTTCCAAGACTTACAAAATATTTGATTTTACCTAGTTAATTCGTCATGGCTCCCACAACCCTAGTTGTGGATTTAGCTATGCATGATCGGTATAAATGCAGAGATTATGAAGTAGAGTAACATAATTCAACACTTACATAGATGAATTAAGAATATGAAATCTAACTCTTCAAATAGAATCACAAGGTTGAATAAAGAACACACACTAATGTTTTTTCTCTCTGAATATTATAAATCCTAAGTGTATCCTCTAAAATCTTGTTCAAACATTGTGACTGCTGGAAACTTAATGAAAAATAACCTAAAAAGCTATTTATAATCTATAAAATACAAAACCAAAATGGAATAAGAAAATTGTGTCGGCATCATCTACGGACAGGTTCATGACTCGTGTTTCACTCTACAGCTCGTACATCAAGATTTCGTGGATTACAACTAAAATTTGGAGGCTACTTCTACGAGACTTGTCCATGGGTCGTGTAAGATTCTATGAACCATGAGAGGTTTTGTCTGAAAACTTTTCAGAACTTCTCCACTTTTTGATCCTCAGGGCACGAACATACTCTACGACTCGTGGATCATTCTATAACTCATCTGCTTCCCTCATAGAGTTTACTTCAAAAATTCATCCATCACTGGAATTTAACACGAGACCCCTTCTATGTTTCATGAACCTTTCCACGACCCATAAAGGATTTTGTGGATTATCAAATTCTGCTATTTTAGCCTACTTTGTCAAACAATCTTGCCAACACTGAAATCTTGCAAAACAAATACAAAACACAATCAAACCTACTAACATTGCCTTGAGAACACATAAAATTCTAAGTTTTAAACATAAAATATATTACATTTTGACAGCACATCAATGTTGATTTTAAAGGTGGTTGGGATGATCACCGACCTCTTATTGAATTTGCTTACAATAATAGTTTTCACTCGAGTATTGAGATGACACCATTTGAAGCTTTGTATTGTAGATGATGTAGGTCACTGAAGGGATAGTTTGAAGTTAGAGAGATATCCTTGATTGGAAGATTTTGTACTTGATGCTATGTAGAAGGTGAGAGTTATAAGTGAAAGGTTGAAGGCTTTTCAAAGTTGTCAAAATCATATTCAGATGTTAGAAGAGCGAATCTTGAGTTTGATGAAAGGTAATAGGGTCTATTTGAAGGTTTCACCTACGAAAGGTGTAATGCATTTTGGAAAAAAGGATAAATTTAGTCTTAGATATGGGGGACCTTGCAAGATTGTGAAATAAGTTGTGAAGGCGGCCTATGAGCTAGTTTTCCAATAGATTTAGCTATGGTTCATTCGGTGTTTCCTCTGTTAATGTTGAGAAAATTCAAGGGTGATCCAAACTCCTTTGTTCCATTGAAGGATGTAAACCTTGAAGAGAATCTAACTTATGAAGAAGTACTGGTTGAGATTTTAGAGCGGCAAGTGAGGAGATTGAGAAATAAGGAAGTTGCATCAATCAAAGTGTTATGGAGGAACAAATGAGTTAAGAGTGTGACCTGGAAAGTAAAGGCGAACATGATGAAATGATATCCATACCTTTTTCCTTCTATTCAAGACTAAAGTATTTAAATTTGAACTATTCCTTCAAATTCTCAAGAATCTATTTTCCATTGTTGTATTACATGCATCTATGATCATAAGATTGTTTTCACATGATATTTAATGCATAAGTTTAATGATTTTACGAAATTAATATTTATGTTACAATTTTTGCATTTATATTGGGTTGTTGGTTATGTATATACTCTACTCAAGCATGCTCTTGTCTCTTCAAGAATAAATGATCCGAAGGAGGAGATTTTGTAACACCCTGTACATTGAAAAATTAAAAAGTTACAAAAACAACTATACAAGGGTTCGAGCTTATCTACGACTCGTGGTTTTATCCATGGGTCATAGATAAGCCTCGTAATATGGGGTGAGTGCATTGGAGAGATTCTTGAAATTAATTTGGAAGTCATCTATTAAGGGAATTTATGAGCTATATATTGAATTATGGCCCATAGACACAGTTCATAGGTGAGGTTATAGAAAATTAGAAATTCATAACTCTGGAAGTCCATGTATGAGAGGTCCTTACGGACCATAGTGTGTTTTACAGACCATAAATTTTGTTCGTAGTTGGACCCAGGGGTTGTACGACCCAAAGACTAAATTAAGAATCATTGAATGGGTATCGTGAAGTGAGGTTCCGAGACTATTTTTCAGAGTTTTATTTCAATAGGATGAAACCCCAATAATACAAGCCATACTTCAGTCTTTGACTCATTAATTAGGCCTATAGATGGGTTCCGTAGAATTTTAATAAAGGGATTTTGGTTATTTTTGACACATTGGGCACCTAAATTACATCCTTTTGACCCCTATAACAATACCAAGAAACCTAAATCCTATCAAAACTACCCCAATTCTCATTCTAACTCATTAACTATACAAATCACTCCTACAACTCTAAATTTTCTCTCTCAAGTAAAGCCTCCATTGAATCTTAGGGCTTCAAGATTTTTCTAAGGTTTTCAAGGTCAAGTTTCTTAGATTTCTAAGGTTTCTCTCTTAAGATATGCAGAGCTTTATCCATGGACTCATTCCATCTATGCAACCCAATCAAACTCTTCTTTCTCTTCAAGTTCAATTATGAATTTTTATGTATTTTCATGTTTCCATTTCAATTGCTTAGATTATGATTATTACATTATTATTTTACCTAATTATGCATGGGTTATGATGTATTACATAGATTTTATGATTTTTAATTGATTTCAGATATATGTTGATTGGGGCTTATTGAATTGATATGGATTCCTTTCCTAATGATCTAAATTTATTTCAATTGCATTGATCTCACATGATATTCATTAAATTTCATGATTTCAATTACAATTGTTCATGAACCCATGTTTTTCCCTGATTTCCTATTATCAAGCTATGATTTTAATGAGGATGCTTTCAAGTAGGTTTATGATTATGATGATGAGGTTGACTTAAGACCTTAATATTGATGTAATGATGATAAGATGAGGAGTATACCCACACTTTATGCAAGCATGTAGATGGATTGTTCTTATGACATGAAATGTCGATGAGGTTATGATACCTTTTTAAGAAGAAATGAAAGGATGATTTCTAAACTATGATGATGTCTATGAATATTGCATGATTATGTATTTCGTGAAATTTGACTTAACACCGAATGACCCTTGAGTGATGGGGACTATCCTCAAGGGTCAATATATGAATTCTCAGGTTTCTTAGCTAAGTGTCACTGTATGATAATGTCATATGCCTATATGGTGTTATGTTAGTGGATCCACACGTGTTAAGCACTCACCAAAATAGGAAGGACTCATAAGGTGAGGTATAGTCTACCTTGGCAAGTTGACTACTCTTTGTTGTTCTAGAGGCAACATCAAGATTTCATGTAATAGTCCTCATGGTCTTATTGTTGATTATGATCATATTCTCACATATTTATGTATGCTATGTTGTGAAATGTTTTACATTCTTACATTCATGATTTTTAACATGCTTTAATCATTCATATATTTTCCTTATTCTATTGCTATTATAATGCATATTATTATTATGATTATGATGTTTCTTTGACACATGGCATACCTACATACTTATAATTAACATTCCATGTACTAACATATACTCTCTGCCTGCATGATCTAACCATGAATGTGTAACAACCCAGAATTTTGAAAACCTTATCCATGTATAGTTCACTGACTTCAAAGCTTGGTTGGTGTGGTTTTTGGTCATCATGTGTATCTTTTATCAATTCATGGTCAAAGGAATCCTATTGGTTATGCTTTTCATGAGAATCTTTGGGAGGGTTAAATTTAAATATACATATATCTTAACACAAGTAGGATTAGGTCGCCCGTTACCTATAAAATTGCACCTCTTTGAGTTCGCTTTCCAACTCACTTAGTTTCACTGGATTTGGAGTTCGGATGGAGACGTTTTACTCATTTTTGTAAAGCATATCTATGTAGGAATTGTGTTGTGTTTTTGGATAAAGCAAGTAACCTGGAGACCACATATGTACCGTGTGACCTCTCACAGTTCATGGTGATGCACCATGGTGATTATTTGTTCCCAAAACATGGTTTTAAGTGTGGAAAGCCTTGAGGAAGACCTTGGCCATGTATGTGTCATGACTCGGTTGAGAGGCCTAGATATGACATGGCGAAGGAGAACCTGAAAGTCCTCGATCAAGCCATCATAGCATCATCATACATATCATCGGTTCAAAAGTGCAGAAACATAAACACATAACACATAAGTTCTAAGGGAATCGGGTCTTTGGACTTGAGCTATGGGGATGTTGTCGGGAATGGGATGAATATGATTTCACATAGCACATAATAATTATCTCTAAGGGCAGGTAAGTAGGACTCAAGCTATGGGGGCACACCGGAATTATGGGACTTTCCACATAAGCACATAGTGAAATACAATCTCAATATCAAGTCATAATCATAATCAATACCATTTCCGTAATCAAGGATCATAATCATAATATCTCAATAGTCATAATATCCAACAAAGTTACAAATCCAACGTACAAAAGTCCAACAAGCCTCTACATACGATAAGTGGGGCCTTGACATAGTTTTAGGCTCACCCTCAATACATAAGTAAAGAAGAGTAAAAACAATACTATCTAGATAGAAGTGGCTATTGCCCTTGAACAAAAGGGCTCACCACAAACAATAGACTTCAAGATGATCACTCGTCGAGCAAAGGTAGATAAATATCGTCGCCGGTACCTACATGGTTAGAATGTGTAGACAAGAGTATGGGTTACACAATAAAGCACTAAGTATACGGGCATGCAAATGCATATGCACATAGACCTATAACAGCCTACATGGAAAGAACACATATATATCGAAGTGAATATAAGAAAGAACAATATAAAAATATGCCAAGATAATCATAATGCACGAAATGCCATAATGCTTAGTACATAGGGGATGAAACCATAACCGACATCCAAATCCATGTGAGCTATAACATGAACTTGCCCAATGAAATCCCTTCCATTGGATCAGAGAAGATTACTTGCCAAAGGTAATCTCACCACACCTTACGGGCCTCCCATTTTGGTGTGATGGCCACCTTCCTTACGGGTCACCCATTTCGGAAGGATTTACATAATATAGCATATCATATCATATCATATCAAAATATACTTTACGTGTCTCTCATTTTGGTAGAACCTATGTTGGCACATAGTTTCGAAAAAAGAGTGGGACCCTTGGGGATAGCCCACTTACTACTCCAATCCTTCTTGGTACTAAGGCATCATCCCACAAGAAGATGTATACACATACATGCTTTTAAAATGGAAACTTGACACTTGAACAACAAATCATTCATACTTGGGCTTAGAAGCCAAACATACTTTCCATACTCTTATGCATACTTAACAAGAGTCAAACATCTTTCATAATCATGCATCATGGGCTAAAAAGCCAAACAAACTT
>JBCEWC010020080.1:0-11097 GCA_038996855.1 Solanum aculeatissimum
ATTATCATAAAAATAATAATTAATTAAGATTGAGAATGTTATTATAAATATAGTTAAAATTATGTTAATATACATGAATGTAAAAGTGGTGTATAAAAGAGAATTTATGGAGGGTATTTTTATTATTTCACATCCTTTATCTCAGAATAAGTTATCCTGAGATTATTATTCCACTCGAGGAAAGAATAACTTAAACAATTGTATTTTCATAAACAATTCCATATGTAGTAATAATAAATTCTCACACTCAAAATACACAGTAATGAAGAATCACTGATAAAATTAAAAAAAGTCTTGCATGCTTGATCTCTGTTTTCGAAAGAAATGGAAGAATTTATTGAAAATCCTGCTAGATCCATTGCTTCTTTTTTTTACTTCCTTAGGTGCTACTCTTGTGACTGATATGATGGAGAAGCAAATAGGAGTAGCTCTTTGTTACTTTCAAAAAATGGCATGTCTTTCTCTCTCAAAGTGACTATAGCATCTATCCCATCTCCCTTTTGGTTATCCATGAAATACAAGTAGTTCTTTACTGGATTTCGACGACTCGGTATGGTCACTTTTACGGGCTTGCCCCATCCAAAATCAATTGCATCGTATACCGCGAAATTGCACAAGCTGCTACACAAATACAAATCAGGTTTATGTTCCTCCAATATAGCTGCACCATTTTTTAACGTTTCAAGAGTATGTGAGGCTATCACTTCCTTTGGATCATTCATATTAGCCTTCAATTTTTCTCGAAATTCACATTTAGACTTGTGTAATTGAGCGACGTAATTAGGCACTTGTATGTCATCCTCTGTAGCTGCAAATGAGACAACGAAAGTAACAAGATTACCGATGGTGTTTAGCTGGCGGTGCAGCACTGGGCGAAAACCCATCGCATTGCACAAAAATGATGGTTGGAACGAGCCCGATTCATCATTTGCCGCACTCACTCCGCATTTATGAAGGAGTGCTGTTGCCACTTCAATGCGAGTTGGATTCTGTACGGGCGATTTCGTCGCAACTATATCCTTAAGTTTGACCAATTTAGAGGAAGGGATGTGGTATTGTCTCGTTACGAGTCGTGGTGGTTCTATTGGCTCAGTATTAGGCACAGCTGGAAGATCATCCATCGCTGGAAATAAATCATCTGTACCAAATTTGAGGCCTGATAATTCTGTTGAAATGGACCCACGAGCTGTAGAGGCCCAATCCATAAAGAATTTAGCTGTACTATATCCATCAGCAACCTTATGCGCCGCGCATGCACTGACTGCTATTCCGCCACAATTGAAATGGTTTAATTGGGCCACTAGTAAACTATCTCGCCCCTCGGGTGATAAAGTGGTCCACGGCAAATTCTGAGGGAAGACTACATCGATAGCATCATTATCGTGGTGGTTAAGAATTTCAGACATTGAACAGTTGATCCGGACATTTAAAAACTCAACACCAAAGTCGTTGCAATCAACAAAAGTGACATCCTCGTTGAGTCTTCCAGCAAAGGGATAATAAGTGGACAGCAGTTTTGAAAGTGAGTTTTCAAGATGTTGGGATATATTATAACTCGACGACTTGTTAGCATTTGAAGGCGGTTTGGAGTAAAATGCGACAATGGGAGAATATGTGTGACTGACTAATTGATCACAGAAAGAGAGATTTAGACGTCTAAGTGAATGAGGGGTGGGAGAGGAGGGCTTGATGATTTTTCTGGATGCTGAAATAATCCTTGATGCCACCATTTTCAACTTAATTAGCGTTATACTAATTAATTGGTAAACAGCTTAGCTTCGAGTTATATAAATAGGCACATAATCATACGTGAAGAACATTTGCTCGCACGTCGTCATATCTTGATACTTAGTTACTTGCGATTCGTATTCTAGAGATTTATATGTTGACTACACTTGGCAATATATTCTTACCTACTGGCGTTTTCATTTGGTTCTGGAATTATATATGCCACGACATGTGCACCTAACATTTTAAAAGGCAAGTAATACTTTCAATTAATTTGTACTATTCCCTCTCTTTGAATTTGTTTCTACTTGACAAAGTCTAAGAGAATTAAAAAGAATTTTGAATTTTGAAATGTATCAAAATGCTCTTTAATCTCGGTGTCTTGAATATGTTAATTATGTGACAAGTTAGAATTGAAGAGATGTCATCTAACCTAGGCACTGTGAGTGAGTTCTATATCCTCTCTGCCGAGTGTCTCTGGTAAAATAGCCACAACTTTTTACTTCAGATTTTGATTGATGCAAACTTGGTGACACTGAAAAGAAGCTTAATAGACCTTTAATTTGATAGGTTATAGATCACCTAACTCTTTCTAGTTTGAGAGATATAGTCACTTAAAGTTTACCCCAGTAAAATCTTATACGCAAACTCAATCGGTAAAGAGACTTTTCAACTTAATGTTGACACCCAATTTTGACCGACCTAAACCCATTTTAGGTCGTCATTTGATTAAAATAGGTATTTCTAAAACTTTTAAAATAAACGGGTTTATTTGCAATAATAGCGTACTTTTCATATATATATTTTAAATATTCAAAATTTGCTCATCTTTTAAAACTTGCTCTGCACGGGGGCTTTCTCCTCCTCCTCGTTGATTACGACGTTGCAACTTCCTTCTTCGGCATTTGACAGGGACAAACCTTTCAACCTACCCAGCAAACCTCCCATGTTATCGTTCATGAACCCGGCAGATCGAAAATTCTGATGTAAGGGTGGCAAGGGTTGTGGTAAGGGATAGTAGTATCCGGCTCCAAGTGGTTCCCAGTCAAGATATTCTTCTATGGAATAAGCATACCCAAGGCCAAAAGTGGTTGAATGGCATGACGGCTTTATAGGCTCAGTGATCCCTTGCAGTCTAGCTCCTAGACCCTTTCCCGGCTCATAACCTGAATTTAGCATCACGTTCAGCACGTCGAAAAATTTCACCTCTTCTGCCGATTCTCCTACAACCTCGGGAGGATGATTCTCGGTTAGGAACAGATTCCTTACACTTTCTAGCAAATTGTCTTCTTCTTCTTCCACACTACTCTTAAGAAACCCCACAGATTGAAAAGTCAAATGAAGTGGTGGAAGAGGGTATTGCAGCTCGAACTCCAGTGCCCCCTTTTCTAGAGGTACTTCCCCTTCATAACCTAGGCCGGTAGCACCATTTTTTACATGATGGGAGATTGGTTCAGGCGTACCTTGAAGCTTGGCCCCTAGCCCTTTTCCTGGCTCATATCCCAACCACAACAACATGCTCAAAACTTTCTGGCTATACCAAGGCTTTGGCTCAGTATTCCCTACCAATTCTACGGTGTGGAACATTTCTCCATCCATATGGCCTCGCCCTTCAACAACATAGACAGGATGCCCCTTCTCACCATGTACCACTACCTCTTCATGCTCCCATTCAAACTTTAGACATTGATGGAGGGTGGATGGAACTGCCCCAGCCATGTGAATCCACGGGCGTCCGAGTAAAAGATTGTATGAAGAGGGAATATCTATCACTTGGAACACAATGGGGAAGGTCGCCGGACCAATAATCATGTCCAAAGTGATTTCCCCAATAGTGTCCCTTTGGGAGCCATCGAAAGCCTTCACATTCATCTTACAGGTTTGTATCCCTGTCAGGTCCACGCCCAACCTTGTGATGGTGCCAAGCGGGCAGATGTTCAATCCAGAACCCGGGTCAACCAAAGCCTTGGTGATCATCCTATTTTGGTATTGGGTGGTGATGTAAAGGGCTCGATTGTGGGCAGTCCCTTTAGGTGGCAATTCATCCTCATGGAAAGACATTTTGTATACTTCGAACACCTGTCCCACCATGTGGGCCACTTCTCCTTCGGTTATGTTGGAGGGAACATAGGCCTCGTTCAACACTTTCATCAAGACCTTTTGGTGAAGTTCGGAGGTTTGCAAGAGGGACAATATGGATATCTGAGCAGGTACCTTGCTCAATTGTTCAGCGACGAAATATTCTTTGGCTTGTACTTTCTTCCATGTGCCGCTATCTTCTACTTCTATAACAGGGGGTTTAGCCTTACTTGGGCCTCCTTGAGCCGCATGTTCTGAGGGGTATATTCGGCCAGAGCGGGTCACTCCCTGGGCGGCGTCAGCTTCTTCCACTGTTACCACAGGATATTTTTGGTACAACTTGAATTGATTCAATCTCCTTATTTTAATTGTGCAGATTTTTTATTACCTGTTTGAGGTAAACTACACTTGATTTCTGTTGTTACTTGATCCTCCTCACATCCTCCTCACATATTTGAGGATGATATTTCCCTGAATCACCCTTTTTTTACTTGATTTGTTGCCTTTAGCTACTTAGGTTATTTTGGCAAGATTTTGACAAATTTTCTGCTTAATTATTTTCCTTCTTTGATGTAAACTACTTTCCTTTGCTTAATTTCACATAGTTGGCTTGATTGCTATTTCTTGCCTTCTATTGATTTGGAAAGATTCTTACTCCCTCTCATTATGGTAAGTTGTAATTACTTGACTTAATTATGGCCCTTAGTTGATTTTCCTCTCCAATGAATTTTTCTACTTAATAAAATATTGACTGAATCATAGGATTAATATAATTATTATCCTGTTATCTTATTTTATGGTAAGCTTAGATTAGTGGGTTGATTTATTGTTATTCTTTCCTGATTTACGGTGATTGTGACTAGTTAATTGATTATATTACCTCCTCTTAACTAACCTTTCTACTATATAAAGAGGAGCTTCAAGAAAATATAGAGAAAATATTTTTTACAAAAATTCTCAACTCATTCTCTTTCTTGAAAAAAGTAACTTTGCATTCCTTTGGCCTGTGCTGTAATTTCTGCCTCTCTTCTGTTGGTTCGTTTTGGTACAATTTCTCTTGAATACACAAGCACTGCTCGGGATCCTTGAGATTCTTGTGAATTTGATGTGTCAAGAGTGAAGGGTGCATTCTAAAATTTGGATCATTATTAGTCTCCAATCCCCGTATGCACTCATCCTTTTATTGTTGTCTGTTCTTAATGTCTCTTTTAGTTTTTATTTGTGCAGGATCTTTTAGCCCATTTGGGATGAAGAGTTCATATGGGACGGGAGTTGGATAGCGTTATTTACGTTCCAAGTTTTTGTATTCTTTTATTTTTTGGTATTTATTTTTTACTTGTAACAGTTGTAAACACTCTATAATAAAGATCGGGAACTTAGGGGGAGGGGATTTACGTGCTATTTGTTTATTGCATCACTATTTATTTGTATGTGTGTTAGAAAACTTGCTCATAAGATTTAATTGCTTGTTTATGATAATTTTTTATCACTATGACTACAACTTTAAATTTATAGGTATTTATATAAAAAGAAATTTTCCTAGACTTAATATGCTAGTGCTTTTAACATGTCCTTAAATTTCTATGATAATGTTTATGATAATGTTATGCTTACAATAAGGTGTTTAAACATATTTTGAAAACATGTCCATAAGTTTTGAAATAAACTAAATTCTTTTTATATAAGTTTGAATAATTTTACATCTCTTGATTCAAAAGTTTGTAAGATTTTCTTTTCCCAAGTAACTTTTTCATAGAAAATAAAAATATATGTATATTTTTTTTTACCAATCAAAATTTATGCTTTAACATTAAAAAAAAAGAAAAAAGTTAATTTGTGCATTAACATACACTTCGCACTATTTGTGTCTTTGAAGCATGTTGAGACGTTTGTGAGGCAAATTTGAGACTTTTTGTGCTACTTGCTCGTTTTCTTTGTTTTTGAATTGACGCGAGTATAACTAGGAAGCCCTAGATTCCTATTTAGTCTAGAACCACCAAACCCACCAAACTAGAAGTCCAATGCCTCCTGGACCTTAGGAGGGACATTAGACATTTTAGGAAACGATTAGTATTTTTCGTTTCTTAGTACGCCTTTAAGTTAAATAATAAATAATCAAACTTAGGAGGGGTAGGGGTAGATAGGACCCTCAGAAAGGATGATTCAACTCGAGCTTTAATAGGACAAAACTTTGGTTTTTGTCCTTAGGCTTCAATAAGCCATGTTAGCAAAAATGACAAAATCTAATTTTGTCTTCCGAAACTAAAAGCCGAGTAACTGATCCGAGTGGCAATTCAATTTCGCTTAGTGTAATTTCTTTTTCTCTTTCTTTAACTGTTTCGGGTAGTTATGATGTTTTTTTTTGTTGTCTATTATTTTTATAATTCCTTTTCATTTGGGCAAATCTTTTAGGAAATTTTTTAAAAAAAATAAACAATTCACTTTTCTTGAATAAAAAATTACGCTTAAACACATTTTTACCACTTAGACTATTTTTAGGATAAACTTTTAATAAAAAAGACCCTTATTTGCAACCCACATAGAATAGAGATACGGTCGGGACCCGTCTTTGAGGACCTCGAGGGGTGCCTAACACCTTCCCCTTGAGGTAACCTGAACCCTTACCCAGTCTCTAGTTAGTTTTGACCCTTAGGTTTAGATTTAGGCCTAGAACGGTGTCCTAATGCACCTCAATTCATTAGGTGACGACTCTTCAACAATTTAAAAATTCCAAAAGAGTTGTTGCCACGACGTCGTCCAGGTTCCCTTTTCCACGAGGAAAAAATGGGGCGCGACACTTAACTTTGAGTTATACGTTCCTTTATCACTTTAATTCATATTCAAATCTCTTACCACAATAAGAAATTAATTTCAAAACCTGTGCAATATTAGGAACCATCAGATTTAGGGTCTATACGCATTTAAAGAATGACTTGAATCATAGTTTGGAAATTTGGGGTGTTACATTAATGGTGAAAAAGTTCTTCAATTTCAACTTTGGAATGTCTTTAATCCTCCATATAATTGTTCTTTTTTTACTCTTTCCATCAATTTGACCTTTAAATTCTTCCTGCCAGTCACATCTCTTTATTTTTAACCAGATGATTCAGTACAAAGTTTACAATTCTAGATGTACAATATTTTTAGCTTAAAGGCATATTTCTTCATTCTTGTATCCTTTCTCTTGCCTTCTTTGCCTGCATTGTCCATTTTCAATTACTAGAATATAAAAAGAGATCAAACAAGAAATAGCCCCCTAAAACATTTATTAAAAATAAAAAAGAAAGTAACCTGTTTTCCCCAGTCTGTGGAACATGTAACAATAGATAGAATGATGGATTGTATAGTAGAACCAGCCACTATTCCTATCCAAAGGCCCTTTGCTTTCATATGTTGAATGAATCCTAACACCACTGCTAAGGGAATTGCTATCAAATAAAATGCCCCTAGATTTATGTATGCCCCTATATGCTGCCATCCACTTCCCCTTGCTATGCCTGTTTTTTTTGTTACAACAATAATTTTTGTCCAAAAAAATTCTTCAAAAAATATAAAGTTAAAATCTGGTATATAGAGCAATACACTTTTTTGTTGTAAGAAAAGTTACGATGCATGCGAATTACTCAACAAATACAGATGCAAAAGATGGATGCTTGGAAACTAACCAGAGATGACTCCTTGTAAGCTGTCTGTGACAATGGACAGACATAGAAGAGGAGTCATTGCAGCAATATAATCCACAACTTGCTTTTCATTGCTGAATGCTCTTCCCAATATATGCCTGCTTACAAACATACTTGTGCTTAACACAACTGTTTCTATTACTGCAAGAAACATTACTACCTGAATTGCCATTCGAGCTCGTTGAGGATTCCCAGCTCCCAATTCATTCGAAACACGAGTACTTTAAAACAAAAGCAAACATAAGACAAACACACAAGAGAAATGAAGATAATTTTGGAAAAGTTTTTGCTGATTTGAATCAAACCTTGCAGCAGCTCCAAAGCCATATGGTATAGTGAAGTGTAAAGTGGAAATTGTCAAACTGAGTATGAACAAAAGATATATCAGAAGCAATTCTATTGAAATTTCACCAATTTGAATAAGTTGTGGATCAGAATATGGTACCATATTGACAACACTGATGCCTCAAGTCTTGGATTGGGTAAAAGGCCTGATAGCAGAGTAAGCACTTCAAGTGACCACCATTTGAGGCTACAACCAAATTGGAAAATAAGTCATTGAGATAACAACAAATAAATAATTCATCAAATTAATCATCAGGCACGAGAGATTCATTCAAGAAGACTAATATTTACCAAACCATCACAGCAGAAGGGACAGCTAGACGGAAGAATTCCTTGATACCTAAGAAGACATCCATGGAGAAAGGCGCTCGAGTCTTCTCACAAGAGCTAGAAAATTTGACATGTAATGCAAGAAATAGTACATATAACCAAGTGGATACACTGAAGGCTATAGCAGCTCCAATGTTTCCTAGCTCCAATTTAAATATGAAAGCCCAACTTATCGGCAAGTGTAAGCACAAAACAGCCAAGGAAGATAGAAGCATAGGAAGAATCAAGCTCTGTGTCTGCAAGTATCTAACTAGTGGTTTAGAAATTGCACCACCAAACAAAGCAGGGATTACCCATATTGCATACTTGCGCGCTTCAATTGAGATTTCATGATCTTGTCCAATCAATATAAGCAATTTGTCCATGAAGAACCACAACACACAGATGGGTAGGCATACAAGAAACAGAGAGATTATAGCAGTGTAAGTATATGTACTGAGTTTGTGGTATTGCTGAGCTCCATAAGCTTGTCCACATAGTGTCTCCAAACCACCAACTAGCCCTGACTGTTCCATGTATTCACAAACCTTAGCCGGTCTCATGCATAAACTAAGACGTATATATAAAGCAAAATCACACCCCTTCCGAATTAACTACTTTAAATTTTGAATTCGTCTCTAAACTAAAATGTAGCTAGGACTTACAAGTAGGCTGAAACCGGTGACATTAGTAAGAGAAGTTGCAATGGCCACGCTAGACAGGGCTAATTTTCCAAGATGTCCCACCATCATGACTGATACAACTTGCAAGAGGTACTGAAACACTGTGACTGCAACCATTGGAGCAACGATTCGACTCGTCTTCTTTAGTTCTTGGGATAAAGCATCCCAACTTATCTGCCATCTCTTTTCTAATTTCGAGCTCTGTGGTAACTCCTCTTCCATGATAGTTCTACTTGTTTCCATTTCAAAAGATGAAGATCCTTATAATGTGCACAATTAGAAAGATATGCTTGCTTGGTTTGTCGGATACATGTTATATATTAATGTGATTTAATTCACATATTTTTCATCAACGTCCGTTTCATCAGTTAGTAAAAATTGGCCGAGTTAGTTACACACTTAATTAGCTGTATTTTAGCTATACAATTTAGAGGCGGCTAGTGTTAGTTTTTTTAGCTGTATAAATGAGTAGTAAACACATTTAATACTTAACTTTTTCACTTGGAATGACAAGTTCCATATTCACAAATACAAGAAAATTTTTGAGTATATAAATATGAGGGTCTTACACATTGATAATGAGTGACGATATTTTATACGATTTTCAGACATTGCTACTACTAACGTGTCCTTTTTCAAGGTTTTTTATGCCCTTTGTTGCACCTGTTTTAGGCATTCAAACACAGACCCCAAAGTTGGACTATCTATTTTTATGGAAGATTAAATATATGTCATATAATCCAAATTGCATGTCGGGAAAAAAATGGAGAAAACTTTCTTTACTCCCAGTTGATTAATTATCAATTTTTAATTCATGAGAAATGGAATTGTGTTTCCACTCCTTGAAACGTGAGCAGCACCCTGTTTTTCTTGATAGTTAACCTTTAATTGTAGCAGCTTATATTTTACAATTATTTTCCTAAAATGGAATTAAAGCCATCCACGTATATCACTTTAGTATGTAAATAGTAAAGACAGCGTTGGTTGTGGGGATTAATATATGTTTTTCTTGTCATGTAAGGTATACCAATAATGAACTTGGAAATCTTACTAGCTCAGTTGATTGACTATCTAAATTTTCACCTGGTAGGTGGGGGTTCGATTCCCATTGTAATCTCTTCTCCATTTCCCCTTTCCCTGTCTCTAATTTTTTTTTTAAAAAGAAGTACCAATAACGAACTTATTATATATTTTAAGAAACACATGCTTTATTGGGTCATAAACTCTGTCCATCGACTACCTAGTGGGACAGTAATTTACTGGTCCCAAAAAAAAATAAATCTGCCCATACTAAGTAGTAGTCAACCTTTAAAACAGATCCAAAGACTAATTATATTATCCCATATGCAGATGCTTCCCCATGCATTAATTATCATCTGAATTGGAGATAATATAAACTATGGCAAAAAGAATTGTAACCCATAGCAATAAACTTGTTGTCAACCACAACTTCTTATAATCTCGGCGATATCTTCTCCTTATATTTTCTGATTGCGTAATCTTTTAGATATGGATTCTGTAATCTTTTAGATTTTCTTATTTTGTCAATATCCCTTATTTTTTGTAATCTTCTGATCCTTTCTTATTTAGTTTCCTTTGTATTGTAACAATCTCATCTCCTCGTTATATATTTAAAGATAGTCAATGTAATATACAACAGATAACTCTTTGCAAAATCCTTCTGTCTCTTTACAGCTGAAGCCTCTATTTAATGTTTTATCGGGAGCAACTAAAGCACATTAGTGGTCTAAGGCGAAAATTGAATGGAGACCTTAAACTTCAAAAAATTAATTAATATATTTTCTTACAAATTTTATTCTTCTACCTCTTTGAGATGCAAAATTGTTTTTAAAAAAATTATAATTAATTTTAGTAAAAATTATACAAATCTCATACTATAAAGTGATAATTCCTTTCTATACCAATTATTTTTAAAATTACCTAAAATCTTCTAAAATTCATCCATGCATGATACCTTAGTGGGTATTTGATACTTATCGAAATAATAGGAAAGAGTCCAGTCAGTTACGCATAAAAATGACATAAATTGAAAATTTTAATTAATTTGTCCATTAATTATGCTGAGTCATTGTTGACAGTAGATTTAATGGATATGTATGCCTAGAGGTGGCAAATGGGTGGATTGGATCGGATTTGGATGGATTGAATATGGATTGAGCTAAAATGAATTGAATCACAATTCATCCATATAAAATATGGGTAAATATGAATTTGGTCAAATATGATTTGGATAAAAATGGTTCCAACCC
>JBCEWC010020081.1:982-11097 GCA_038996855.1 Solanum aculeatissimum
TGTTCGGTTTGGCCCTTGAATCGAGATTCGACCAGTTCGGGCTTAGGCCAGCCCATTAATAGGGTTAAGACCGATTCGGACTCGGGTAGGCCCGCGCATCGAGTTTCGTGCTGTCCGGACTCGTTCTGGCCCATTAATTGGGTTTCCAAGTGATCGTGTTCGGTTCGGCCCGTGAATTGAGATTAGACCAGCTCGGGCTCGGCCCAGCCCCTTAATAAGGTTATGACCGGTTCAATCTCGGGTAGGTCCGCGCATCGGGTTTCGAGCCTTCCAAACTCGGCCAGACCCATTAATCGAGTTTCCAAGTGATCGTGTTCGGTTCGGCTCTCGAATTGAGATTCGATCGGTTCGGGCTAGGGCCAGCCCATTAATAGCGTTAAGACCAATTCGAACTCGGGTAGCCTCGCGCATCGGGTTTTGTGCCATCCAGACTCAGCTCGGTCCATTAATCGGGTTTCTAGTTGACCGTGTTCGGTTTGGCCCGCGAATCGAGATTCGACCAGCTCAGGCTCAGCCCAGTCTATTAATAAGGTTAAGACCGGTTCAGACTCGGGTAGGCCCGCGCATCGGGTTTCGAGCCTTCCAGACTCGGCCAGACCCATTAATCGGGTTTCTAGGTGATCGTGTTCGGTTCGACCCTCGAATCGACATTCGACCGGTTCGGGCTAAGGCCAGCCCATTAATGGGGTTAAGACCAATTCAGAATCGGCTAGGCTTTTGTATCGTGTTTCGTGCCATCCGGACTCAGCTCGGAGCATTAATCAGGTTTCCAGGTTATCATTTTCGGTTCAGCCAGCGAATCGAGATTCGACCAGCTCGGGCTCGAGCCTGCCCATTAATAAGGTTAAGACCGATTCAGACTCAGGTAGTCCCGCACATCGGGTTTCAAGCCGTCTGGACTCGGCCCGGCCCATTAATCAGGTTTCCAGATGATCATGTTCGGTTCGGCCCGCAAATTGAGATTTGATCGGCTCGGGCCGACCCATTAATAGTGTTAAGACCGGTTCAGACTCGGGTAGGCCTGCGCATCAGGTTTCGACCTGTTCGGACTCTGCCCAAATCATTAATCGAGTTTCCAGGTGATCGTGTTCGATTCGGCCTGCGAATCGAGATTCGACCGCCTCGAGCTCAGACTGGCCCATTAATAGGGTTAATACATGTTAGAAATTGGGTAAGCCCGCGTATTGGGTTTTGAGCCATCCAGACTCGATCTGGCCCATTAATCGGCTTTCCAGGTAATCGTGTTCGGTTTGGCTCGCGAATCGAGATTCAACCTGCTCGGGCTCTGGCTGACCCATTAATAGGGTTAAGACCGGTTCGGACTCGGGTAGGTCCGCGCATCAGGTTTTGAGCTGTTCGGACTTGGCCCGATCCATTAATCAGGTTTCCAGATGATCATGTTCAGTTCGGCCCGTGAATCGAGATTCGATCGTCTCGTGCTCGGGCCGACCTATTAATAGGGTTAAGACCGGTTCAGACCTAGTTAGGCCCGCGCATCAGTTTCAAACCATCCAGACTCGGCCTGACCCATTTATTGGGTTTCCAGGGTATCGTGTTCGGTTCGGCCTTCGAATCGAGATTCGTCCAGTTCGGGCTGGACCATAAATATGGTTAAGACCGATTTGGACTCGGGTAGGCCCGCGAATCGAGTTTTGCACTGTACAGACTTGGCCCAGACCATTAATCGGGTTTCTAGATGATCGTATTCGCTTCGGCCCGTGAATCGAGATTCGACCGTCTCGGGCTTGGGCCAACCCATTAATACGGTTAGACCGATTGGGACTCGGGTAGGCCCGCGCATCGAGTTTCGAAGCATCCAAACTCAGCCCGACCCATTAGACAGGTTTCTAGGTTATCGTGTTTGGTTTGGCCCGTGAATCGAGATTTGACTATCTTGGGCTCGAGCCGGCCCATTAATAGGGTTAAGATCGGTTCGGACTCGGGTAGGCCCGCGCATCGGGTTTCGAGCCATCCGGACTCGGCCCAGCCCATTAATCAGGTTTTGTTCGGCCCAACAAATCGAGATTCGACCGGCTCGGGCTCGGGCCGACCCATTAATATAGTTAAGACCGGTTCAGACTCGGCTAGGCCGCACATCAGGTTTCGAGCCGTCCGGACTCGTCTTGGCCCATTAATCGGGATTCCAAGTGATCGTGTTCGGTTCGACCTGCGAATCGAGATTCGACCGTCTCGGGCTCAGACCGGCCCATTAATAGGGTTAAGACCGGTTCGGACTCTGGTAGGCTCGCGCATCGGGTTTCGAGCCGTTCGGACTCAGTCCGACCCATTAATCGGGTTTCCAGGTGATCGTGTTCGGTTTGGCCCTCGAATCGAGATTCAACCGGTTCAGGCTAAGGCCATCCCATTAATAGGGTTAAGACCGATTCGTACTCGGGTAGGCCCGCGCATCGGGTTTTGTGCTGTCCGAACTCGTCCTGGCCCATTAAGGTCCGCACATCAGGTTTCGTGCTTTCCGAACTCGTCCTGGCAGATTAATCGGGTTTCCAAGTGATCGTGTTTGGTTCGGCCCGCGAATTGAGATTAGATCAGCTCGGGCTCGGTCCAACCCCTTAATAAGGTCAAGACCGGTTTGGAGTCGGGTAGGCCCGTGCATTAAGTTTCGAGCCATCCGGACTTGGTCAGACTCATTAATCGGGTTACCAGGTGATCGTGTTTGGTTCGGCCCTCAAATCGAGATTCGACCGGTTCGAGCTAGGGCCAGCCCATTAATAGGGTTAAGACCGATTCAGAATCGGGTAGGCCCGTGCATCGGGTTTCGTGCCATTCGGACTCAGCCCGGTACATTAATTGGGTTTCTAGTTGATCGTGTTCGGATCATCCAGCAAATCGAGATTCGACCAGCTCGGGCTCGGCCCGACCCATTAATAAGGTTAAGACCGGTTTGGACTCGGGTAGGCCCGCGCATCGGGTTTCGAGCCATCCGGACTTGGCCAGACCCATTAATCGGGTTTACAGGTGATCGTGTTCGGTTCAGCCCTTGAATCGAGATTCGAACAGTTCGGGCTAGGGCCAGCCCATTAATGGGGTTAAGACCGATTCGGACTCGGGTAGGCTCGTGCATAGTATTTCGTACCATCCGGACTCAGCCCAGCCCATTAATTAGGTTTTTAGGTGATCGTGTTTGGTTTGGCCCGAGAATCGAGATTCAACCAGCTCGGGCTCTGGCCTACCCATTAATAAGGTTAAGACCGGTTCGGACTCGAGTAGACCCGCGCATCGGGTTTCAAGCCGTCTAGACTCGCCCGACCCATTAATCGGGTTTCTAGGTGATCATGTTCGGTTCGGCCTGTGAATCGAGATTTGATCGGCTCGGGGTCGGGCCGACCTATTAATAGGGTTAAGACTGGTTCAGAATCGGGTAGGCCCGCGCATCAGGTTTCGAGCCGTCCGGACTCGGCCCGGCTCATTAATCAGGTTTCCAGGTGATCGTGTTTGATTCGTCCTACGAATCGAGATTCGACCGCCTCGGGCTCGGACTTGTCCATTAATAGGGTTAAGACCCGGTTAGAAATCGGGTAAGCCCGCGTATTGGGTTTCGAGCCGTCCAGACTCGGCCCGACCCATTAATTGGCTTTCCAGGTGATTGTGTACGGTTTGACTCGCGAATCGAGATTCGACCAGCTCGGGGTCGGGCCGACCCACTAATAGGGTTAAGACCGGTTTGGACTCGGGTAGGTCCGCGCATCGGGTTTTAAGCCGTTCGGACTTGGCCCGACCCATTAATCAGGTTTCCGGGTGATCGTGTTTAGTTCGGCCCGCGAATCGAGATTTGACCGTCTCGTGCTTGGGCCGACCCATTAATAGGGATAAGACCGGTTCGGACACGGGTAGGCCCACGCATCGAGATTCAAACCATCCAGACTCAGCCTGACCCATTTGTCAGGTTTCAAGGGGATTGTGTTCGGTTCGGCCTTCGAATCGAGATTCGACCGGTTCGGGCTGGCCCAAAAATAGTGTTAAGACCGATTTGGACTCAGGTAGGCCCGCGAATCGAGTTTCGTGCTGTCCGGACTCGGCCCAAACCATTAATCGGATTTCCAAGTTATCTTGTTCAGTTCGTCCCGCGAATCGAGATTCGACTATCTTGGGCCAGCCCATTAATAGGGTTAAGACCGGTTCGAACTCGGGTAGGCCCGCACATCGGGTTTCGAGCCATTCGGACTCAGCCTAGCCCATTAATCGGGTTTCCAAGTGATCGTGTTTTGTTTGGCCCACGAATCGAGATTTAACCGGCTCGGGCTCTGGCCGACCCATTAATATAGTTAAGACCGGTTCGGACTCGGCTAGGCTACACATCGGGTTTCCAGCCATTCGGACTCGGTCCAGTCCATTAATCGGGTTTCCAGGATATCGTGTTCGGTTCGGCCTGCTAATCGAGATTCGACTGTCTCGGGCTCGGGCCAATCCATTAATAGGGTTAAGACCGGTTCGGACTTGGGTAGGCTCACGTATCGGGTTTCGAGCCTTTCGGACTCAGTCTGACCCCATTAATCGGATTTCCAAGTTATCTTGTTCGGTTCGGCCCGCGAATCAACATTCGACTATCTTGGGCTCAAGTCGGCCCATTAATATGGTTAAGACTGATTCGGACTCGGGTAGGCCCGCGCATCGGGTTACGAGCCATCCGAACTCGGCCCAGCCCATTAATCGGGTTTCTAGGTGATCTTGTTTTGTTCGGCCGACGAATCGAGATTCGACCTGCTCGGGCCGACCCATTAATATAGTTAAGACCGGTTCGGACTCGGCTAGGCCGCACATATAGTTTCGAGCCGTCTGGACTCGACCCAGTCCATTAATCGGGTTTCTAGGAGATCGTGATTGGTTCGGCCTGCGAATCGAGATTCGACCGTCTCAGGCTTGGGCCGGCCCATTAATAGGGTTAAGACCGATTCAGACTCGGGTAGACTCACGCATCGGGTTTCGAGCTGTCGGACTCAGTCCGACCCATTAATCCGGTTTCCAGGTGATCATGTTCGGTTCCGCCCTCGAATCGTGATTCGATCGGTTCGGGCTAAGGCCAACCCATTAATAGGGTTAAGATCGATTCAGACTCGGGTAGGCCCGCGCATCAGGTTTCGGGCCGTCCGGACTCGTCCTGGCCCATTAATCGGGTTTCCAAGTGATCGTGTTTGGTTCGGCCCGCGAATAGAGATTCGACCAGCTCGGGCTCGAGCTAACCCATTAATAAGGTTAAGACCGGTTCGGACTCGGGTAGGCCCGCGCATCGAGTTTCAAACCATCCAGACTCGGTATTACCCATTTATCGGGTTTCCAGGGGATCGTGTTCGGTTCGGCCTTCGAATCGAGCTTCGACCGGTTCGGGCTAGGGCTTGCCCATTAATAGGGTTAAGACCGATTTGGACTCAGGTAGGCCCGCGAATTGGGTTTCGTGCCTTCCGGACTCGGCCCAGACCATTAATCGGGTTTCTAGGTGATCGTGTTTGGTTCGGCCTATTAATAGGATTAAGACCAATTTGGACTCGGGTAGGCCTACGCATCGGGTTTCGAGCCGTCCGGACTCAGCCCGACCCATTAATTGGGTTTCCAGATTATCGTGTTTGGTTTTGCCCGTGAATCGAGATTCGGCCGTCTTAGGCTCGGGCCGACCCATTAATAAGGTTAAGACCGGTTCGGACTCGGGTAGCCCCGCGTATCGGGTTTGGAGCCATCCAGACTCGGCCCAGCCCATTAATCGGGTTTCCAAGTGATCGTGTTTTGTTCGGCCCATGAATCGAGATTCGACCGGCTCGGGCTCGGGCCGACCCATTTATAGGGTTAAGACCGGTTCAGACTCGGCTAGGCCACACATCGGGTTTCGAGCCGTCCGAACTCAACCCAACCAATTAATCGGGTTTCCAGGGGATCGTGTTTGGTTTAGCCCGCGAATTGGGATTCGACCATCTCGAGCTCGGGCCGATGCATTAATAGGGCTAAGACTGGTTTAGACCCGAGTAGGCCCGCGCATCAGGTTTCGAGCCATCCAGACTCGGCCCAGCCCATTAATCAAGTTTCTAGGTGATCGTATTTTGTTCGGACCACGAATCGAGATTCGACCGGCTCTGGCTCGGGCCGACCCATTAATAGGGTTAAGACCGGTTCAAACTCGGCTAGGTCGCACATCAAGTTTTGAGCCGTCCGGACTCGGCCCAGCCCATTAATCAATTTTCCAGGTGATCATGTTCGCTTCGGTGTACGAATCGAGATTCGACCATCTCGGGCTCGAGCTGGCCCATTAATAGGGTTAAGACCGGTTCAGACTCGGGTAGGCTCGCGCATCGGGTTTCGAGCCATTCGGACTCGGCCCGACCCATTAATCGGATTTCCAGGTGATCGTGTTCGGTTTGGCCCTTGAATCGAGATTCGACCAGTTCGGGCTTAGGCCAGCCCATTAATAGGGTTAAGACCGATTCAGACTCGGGTTGGCCCGCGCATTGGGTTTCGTGCTGTCCGGACTCGTTCTGGCCCATTAATTGGGTTTCCAAGTGATCGTGTTTGGTTCGGCCCGCGAATTGAGATTAGACCAGCTCGGGCTCGGCCCAACCCCTTAATCAGGTTAAGACCGGTTCGATCTCGGGTAGGCCCGCGCATCAAGTTTCGAGCCTTCCGAACTCGGCCGGACCCATTAATCGAGTTTTCAAGTGATCGTGTTCGGTTCGGCCCTCGAATTGAGATTCGACCAGTTCGGGCTAGGGCCAGCCCTTTAATAGCGTTAAGACCAATTCGAACTCGGGTAGCCCCGAGCATCGAGTTTTGTGCCATCCAGACTCAACTCGGTCCATTAATCGGGTTTCTAGTTGACCGTGTTCGGTTTGGCCCGCAAATCGAGATTCGACCAGCTCAGGCTTGGCCCAGTCCATTAATAAGGTTAAGACCGGTTCAGACTCGGGTAGGCCCGCACATCGAGTTTCGAGCCATCCGGACTCGTCCAGACCCATTAATCGGGTTTCTAGGTGATCGTGTTCGGTTCGACCCTCGAATCGACATTCGACCGGTTCAGTCTAAGCTCGGCCCATTAATCGGGTTTCTAGGTGATCGTGTTCGGTTCGGCCTGCGAATCGGGATTCGACCATCTCGAGCTAGGGTCGGCCCATTAATTATGGCTAAGACCGGTTTAGACCCGGGTAGGCCCGTGCATCGGGTTTCGAGCCATCCAGACTCGGCCCAGCCCATTAATCGAGTTTCCAGGTGATAATGTTTTTTCGGCCCACGAATCAAGATTCGACCGGCTCAGGCTCGGGCCAACCCATTAATAAGGTTAAGACCGGTTCAAACTCGGCTAGGTCGCACATCAGGTTTCGAGCCGTTCGGACTCGGCCCAGCCCATTAATCGGGTTTCCAGGTGATCATATTCGATTCGGCCTACGAATCGAGATTCGACGATCTCGAGCTCGGGCTGGCCCATTGATAGGGTTAAGACCGGTTCAGACTCGGGTAGGCTCGCGCATCGGGTTTTGAGCCATTCGGACTCAGCCCGACCCATTAATCGAGTTTCCAGGTGATCGTGTTCGATTCGGACCTCGAATCGAGATTCGATCGGTTCGGGCTCAGGCCAGCCCATTAATAGGGTTAAGACCGATTCGAACTCAGGTAGGTCCGCGCATAAGGTTTCGTGTTGTCCAGACTCGTCCTGGGCCATTAATTAGGTTTCCAAGTGATCGTGTTCGGTTTGGCCCGCGAATTGAGATTAGACCAGCTCGGCCCAACCCCTTAATTAGGTTAAGACCGATTTGGACTCGGGTAGGCCCGCGCTTCGGGTTTCGAACCATCCGGACTCAGCCCAGCCTATTAATCGGGTTTCCAGGTTATCGTGTTCGGTTCAGCTCGCGAATCGAGATTCAACCTTCTTGGGCTCAGGCTGACCCATTAATAGGGGTAAGACCGATTCAAACTCGGGTAGGCCCGCGCATCGGGTTTCGAGCCATCCGGACTCGGCCCAGCCTATTAATCAAGTTTCCAGGTGATCGTGTTTTATTCAGCCCACGAATCGAGATTCGACCGGCTCGGGCTCAGGCCGACCCATTAATATAGTTAAGACCGGTTCGGACTAGTCTAGGCCGCACATCGGGTTCGAGCCGTCTGGATTCGGCCCAACCCATTAATCGGGTTTACAGGTGATCGTGTTCGGTTCGGCCTGCGAATCGAGATTCGATCATCTCGGGCTCGGGCCTACCCATTAATAGGGTTAAGACCGGTTCGGACTCGGGTAGGCTCGTGCATCGGGTTTCGTGCCGTCCGGACTTAGCCCAGACCATTAATCAGGTTTCCAAGTGATCGTGTTCGGTTCGGCCGGCGAATCGAGATTAGACCTTCTCGGGCTCGGGCCAGCCCATTAATAGGGTTAAGACCGGTTCAGACTCGGGTAGGCTCGCGCATCGGATTTCAAACCATTCGGACTCAGCTCGACCCATTAATCAGGTTTCCAGGTGATCGTGTTCGGTTCGGCCCTTGAATCGAGATTCGACCTGTTCGGGCTAAGGCCTGCCCATTAATAGGGTTAAGACCGATTCGGACTCGAGTAGGCTCGCGCATCGGGTTTCGAGCCATTCAGACTCAGCCCGACCCATTAATCGGGTTTCTAGGTGATCGTGTTTTGTTCGGCCCATGAATCGAGATTTGACCGGCTCGGGCTCGGGCCAACCCATTAATAGGGTTAAGACCGGTTCAAACTCGGCTAGGCCGCACATCGGGTTTCGAGCCGTCCGAACTCGACCCAACCAATTAATCGGGTTTCCAGGTGATCGTGTTCGGTTTGGCCTGCGAATTGGGATTCGACCATCTCGAGCTCGGGCCGGCCCATTAATAGGGCTAAGACTGGTTCAGACCCGAGTAGGCCCGCGTATCGGGTTTCGAGACATCCAGACTCGGCCCAGCCCATTAATCGAGTTTCTAGGTGATCGTGTTTTGTTCGGCCCACGAATCGAGATTCGACCGGCTCGGGCTCGGGCCGACCCATTAATAGGGTTAAGACCGGTTCAAACTTGGCTAGGTCGCACATCAAGTTTCGAGCCGTCCGGACTTGGCCCGGCCCATTAATCAGGTTTCCAGGTGATCGTGTTCACTTTGGCACTTGAATCGAGATTTGACCATCTCGTGCTCGGGCCGACCCATTAATAGGGTTAAGACCAGTTTGGACTCGGGTAGGCCCGCGCGTCGGGTTTCGAACCGTCAAGACTCGGCCAGACCCATTTATCGAGTTTCATGGGGATCGTGTTCGGTTTGGCCCTCAAATTGAGATTCGACCGATTCGGGCTCAGGCTGGCCCACTAATACGGTTAACACCGATTTGGACTGGGGTAGGCCTACGCATCGGGTTTTGTGCCATCCGAACTCAGCCCAAACCATTAATGGGGTTTCTAGGTTATCGTGTTTGGTTCGGCTCGTGAATCGAGATTCAACCGTCTCGGGCTCGGGCTGGCCCATTAATAGGGTTAAAACCAATTTGGACTCGGGTAGCCCTGCGCATCGGGTTTCGAGCTATCTGGACTCAACCCGACCAATTAATCAGGGTTTCAGTTTATCGTGTTCGGTTTGGCCCGCGAATCGAGATTCGACCGTCTTGGGCTTAGGTTGGCCCATTAATAGGGTTAAGACCGGTTCGGACTCAGGTAGGCAAGCGCATCGGGTTTTGAGCCATCCGGACTCGGCCCAGCCCATTAACCGGGTTTCTAGGTGATCGTGTTTGATTCGGCCCACGAATTGAGATTCGATCGTCTTAGGCTCGGGCCAACCCATTAATAGGGTTAAGACCGGTTCGAACTCGACTAGGCCGCATAATGGGTTTCCAGCCGTCCGGCCTCGGCCCGGCCGATTAATCGGGTTTCCAGGTGATCATTTTTTATTCGGCCTACGAATCGAGATTCGACTGTCTCGGGCTCGGGCTGACCCATTAGTATAGTTAAGACCGGTTCAGACTCGGGTAGGCTCGCGCATCGGGATTCGAGCCGTTCAGACTCGGCCCGACCAATTAATCAGGTTTCCAGGTGATCGTGTTCAGTTCGGCATTGAATCAAGATTCGACCGATTCAGGCTAAGGCTAGCCCATTAATAGGGTTACGATCGATTCGGACTCGGGTAGGCCCGCGTATCGGGTTTCG
>JBCEWC010020082.1:0-11096 GCA_038996855.1 Solanum aculeatissimum
CTACCTTTATGTTTATGTATTTACTTTCTTGACTTGAGGGTGAGCCTCAAAGCTTGTCGAGGCCCCGCTCTTCTATGGAAAGGCATGTTTTGGAAAAATCTTACTCTTGTACGTTAGACTCGTATGTTGGATATTTGGCTTTGTATTATATACTATTTTCCACTTGATCTATGATTATGTTCTCATGTTATGATTTTGGGTTATATTATCATGTCATTAGGATGGCTTGAATGTTGATCATGATATGTGCCTATGTGCTATGTGCAAGCATGTTCCTCCCATTCCCGAATTATCCCCATAGCTTGAGTCACAAGTCCCTACACCCTTAGAGCTTATGTGCTACATGCTTTAGCTTCCGCGTTTTCGAATCGATGATAAGTGCAATGGTGCTATGATGGCTTGATTGAGGGTCTTCGGGTCCTCTTTCGCCATGTCACATCTAGGCCCCCTATTCGGGTTGTGACACAGAGTCTACCATATTCCTCAAAGGAATGATACTAACCATCGTTAGGTTAAATACTTGATAACGACCGCTTTAACCTCCGAGTATAGGTGTGGGCTGAGCGAGATTGAACATTTTATAGCGTCATTGCCGGGAAATACGGCTAGACTTTATTAGTGCACCGTAGTTTGGAGGATTAACTCCTATCTCTTGCATGTGCTATTTTTTGGTTTTTGTGTCATTCCAGGAACTAGGTACAACCAATGAAGGTTCAGACTGACCTTAACCAAGGGGATAATAAGGATGAACTAGAAGTAACAATTGAAGAAAGGTTGGGTGTTGGTCCTTTGGGAGCGGTGCTAATGAACTTTGAAAGCAATGGTATCCCAGACTACGATGAGAGAGTTCAAGCTTTGGATGTTCAGGGTCCCCCTGGAGAAAAGCTAAACTAGATCTGGACTTAAAGAATCAGGAGTCACCACCTACAAAGCCTTCCATTGAGTCACCACTAGAGCTAGAGTTGAAGGACCTTCCACCCTATTTGAAATATGTGTTCTTGGGTCCTGACAACACACTGCCATTCATAGTGGCATCAAACCTAACAGACTATCAGGAGCAGGTATTGGTAGTAGTCCTACAACAGTTCAAGAAGGTTATTGGTTGGACAATCGCAGACAGCATTGGTATCCTACCCAGAATATGTACTCATAAAATTCAACTAATAAAGGGGTACAAGCCGAGTATTAAACACCAGAGGTGTCTCAACCCGCCTATGCAGGAGGTCATGTGCAAAGAAATTATCAAGTGGTCGGATGCTGGTGTGATATACCCCATAGCTGACAGCAAATGGGTAAGCTCGGTTCAGTATGTTCCAAAGAAGGGAGGCATCATTGTAGTCCGTAATGCACACAATGAGTTGATTCCCATGAGACCAGTCACAGGATGGAGGGTATGTATGGATTACCAAAAACTCAATGCGTCAACTGACAATGACCACTTCCCAATGTCATTCATGGACCAAATGCTAGATAGATTGGCAGGAAAGGGTGGGTTTTGCCTTCTTGATGGTTACTCAGTGTACAATCAGATCTCCATTTCTCCAGAAGACCAAGAGAAGACCATATTTACATGCCCCAAAGGCACCTTTGCATTCAAAAGTATGTCATTCGAGCTATGTAATGCGCCAACTATATTCCAGAGGTGTATGATTCCCATTTTCTTAGATATGGTGGAAGATATAATCGAAGTGTTCATGGATGACTTTAGTGTGGTGGGTTGCTCCTTTGAAGATTGCTTGAGACATTTGCATGTGGTGTTGTAGACGTGTGAAAATGCCATTTTTTTCTGAACTGGGAGAAGTGTCACTTTATGGTCAAGGAAGGCATAGTGTTAGGACACTGGATCTCGAGCAAAGGCATTGAGGTTGACTGAGCCAAAGTAGAGGTGAGGCTTCCTCCACTTATCTCTATCAAAGGGGTGAGAAGCTTTCTGGGTTACGCAGGATTTTATTGGCATTTTATCAAGGACTTCTCAAAGATTGTACACCTTTTATGCAAGCTGCTAAAAAAGAAGACCAAGTTTGTGTTTGATGATGCATGCCTTAAAGCATTTGAAGGGCTGAAGCAGAGGTTGATATCGGCTCCTATTATCATTGGTCCAAACTGGTCCAAGCCATTCGAAATCATGTGTGATGCCAGTAGAATTGCAGTGGATGTGGTATTGGGCCAGTATCGCGAGAAGATCCTACATTCAATATACTACGCCAGCAAGGCTCTAAATCCAGCACAGAAGAACTACACTATAACAAAACAAGAGTTGCTCACAGTAGTCTTCGCCTTTGAGAAGTTCAAATCTTAACTTCTGGGGACCAAGGTCATTGTTCACACAGATCACTCCGCACTGCGATACCTAATGTCAAAGAAGGATGTGAAACCAAGACTGATTAGATGGATACTCCTTATCCAATAATTTGACTTCGAGGTGATCGACAAAAAGGGAACAAAAAACTAAGTGACAGACCATCTATCCTGATTAGAAGAGGAGGCTATCGTAATGTTTGATGATGGAGCTGAAATAGATGACTCCTTCCCCAGTGAACGGGTACTAGTAGCATCACAAAACTTGATACCATGGTTTGCTGACTTTGTAAACTATTTGGTTAGTGACATTGTGCCACCAGACATGAATACTCACCAGCGCAGCAAGTTTATGATAGATGTGCTAAAGTTCTTTTAGGATGACCTATATTTATTCCGTGTATGTACAGATGGAATCATTCATCGTTGTGTCCTAGAGGTCGAGATGATGAACATTTTAGAGGCATGCCACTCATCATTGGTCGGTGGACATCATAGTGGAGCTTGAACAACATACAAAATCTTATAATGCAGCTACTATTGGCCGATGATCCACCAAGATACTCATGATTATGCCAAGGCATGCGATAGGTTCTAGAGAGAAGGGGACATTTCCCATAAATAGAAGCTCCCTCTAAACCCTATATTGGTGATTGAACTATTTGATGTATGGGAGTTAGACTTCATGGGCCTGTTTGTAAGCTCACATGGGAACAGGTATATCCTGGTTGTGTGGATTATGTGTCAAAATGGATTGAATCAGCAGCACTTCCTAACAATGAAGGAAAAAGTGTCACAACATTCTTGAAAAAGAACATCTTCCCTAGGTTTGGTACCCCTCGAGCCATTATTAGTGATGGAGGATCACACTTCTGCAATAGGATATTCAAAGCACTACTGGAGAAATATGGAGTGAAGCATAGAGTGGCAACCCCTTATAATCCCCAGACTAGTAGGCAAGTAGAGGTGTCAAATCAGGAGATCAAGCAAATCTTGTCCAAAATAGTGAATGCGAACCGGATTGACCGATTACGAAAGCTAGATGATGCATTATGGATATACTAGACAACATTTAAAACACCCATCGGTATGTCTCCATACCAACTAGTCTTTGGGAAAGCATGTCATTTGCTAGTAGAACTTGAGCATAAAGCAATATAGGCACTCAAAAAGTTAAATTTAGACTGGAAGGAGGTCATCACCGCAAGGCTGAACCAACTTAATGAGCTTGATGAATTTCGCCTAAAGGCATATTAGATTTCAGCCGTATATAAGCAACACATGAAGCTGTAGCATGACTGGCGCATTAAAAATTACCATTTTGCACCCGGAGATTTGGTATTGCTCTTCAACTCTAGATTGAGGTTGTTCCCTAGAAAGGTCAAATCCAAATAGATTGGACCATTTAGAGTAGCACAAGTATTCAGTAATGGAGTTATTGAGTTAAAGAAACGAGATGACTCTACATTCAAGGTGAAGGGTTAAAGAGTGAAGGTATACCTTGGCAATGAAGAAGAAATCAAGACAGTGGAAGCATGGACACTTGACGAAAATCAGGCAACCCATGTTGAGTGGAAGCATGGACAGTGAGCTAAGTCATGTCGCGACAATAAATCAGGCGCTACTTGGGAGGCAACCCAAGACTAAGAAAGGCGCTTAGGCACCCAGGTATGTTTTCTTTTAACCCCAGTCCTTTATCTTTTACTTACTTGCATTGAGGAAAATGCACAATCTTTTTAATGAGGTGTCGGTGGTTACAAGGCCTCAGTGAAGTCTGAGTAATTTTAGCCTATAACTACCCCAATTTTTTATTCCAAAGGATTTTCTTGCCTGTGTTCATTTTCCCTGTGGATTTTTTTTATATTAAACAGGCATGTTTAGGATGTTTAGGTAGCATTAGCAGCACATAGTATTGATGGCCATGGCATAGTATTTTTTGTGTGAAAAATGATACCCATCAAATTTTTGTTTAGCTAGTTTGATAGTAACTATGCATGATTAGATGTCTGATAGTGTTTGTTTTGATAAGCATGTGTGAACTGTGATAAAAAGCATGATCTGTTGGTTTATGTTAACATGTAAAGCATTGTCATGAGTGCGTGAACGTAATTTCATGATTCATTACTTCGCTTTCATCCAGAACTTTCCCTATTTCTCAGATTTAGACTCTAGGTTAGTTGATTAGGAAAGGATCTTAGGCCATTGTTCTTATTTAGCCCACTTAGCCTAAATATAACCAACTAAATATGTTATACTGACTACGACCAAAGTGTGGCTACTTTAACCAAAAAAAGGGCGACCCCCTATTCAAACCAAAAGAAGTACCTCACCTCACTTACGAAGAAGTTATTGGGGATGGGCTCCGAACTATGAGAGTTTGCTTTTTATCCTTCTCAGAGCGGTCTGATCAAATAGGGGATCAGACAGCTCCTGATTTTTTAACTAGTCAATAATGGTCGGCTTAATTAGTACCCTTTCGGTATGTGTTGCGAACACTTTCATTTTTAGCCTCTCATCTTCTCTAGAGAAGCAAAACTCGAACGTATCCCTTGATCCCTATTTTTTGAGCCTAAAAGTAACTCTATTCTTTTTAAATACCTAACAAGCCTAGACCATAATAAATGATAATCCCAAACTTGACCGTAGTCTTTCCTTGAACACTGTGCACCTCAACGGAGGCTGAAAGCCTAAGTTGAGGGTGGTTACCCAAAAAGTGGCCCTGGTTCGAAGGATAGATAATGTGCACCTTATCTTGGGCAAAAAACCTAAGTTTAGGGTGGCTGGCATCTGGAGAAGTCATGAAAGTAAGGAAAAACCTTAGTTATACAGAGAAGGGAGAAAAAGAATAAAAATGGTGCAACAAAAATGATAAAATTTATAAAAGTTCAAAACAATGTGAATGAATGAGACAAAGTGCTAAAAATAAAAAGAAAAGCACCCTGAACCTACATTACAAGCTTAGAAAGTCCTAATGTGATCCTAGTCTAACTAGTCAACAAGTCACGATCTAGAGTATACGGGCAAGCATATGGTATTGGGCATAGTATTTGAATATCTTTTGTGAGGGTGAGTGTCTTTGATGTAGTTCTAATGAACTTGAATTGAAAATATCACCCAGAGTGTATAATGGGACTTCTTTGTGTGAGGGCACTTGCATTGCATTGTTGATACTCGACCAAATTAGTGATATGTGGCTTATATGTGGTGGCATAGCTTACCATAGCTACACTATTGGATATTATGGTTTGCATTGGTTTATTGGATGACTATCTAATATATGTTTGAAAGAGAATTGGGTATTTGTTGAGATTTTGATGTAATTTGTGTCGTTGGGTTGATGTCTTTGTGTCTCTGTGTTGCCTAAGTAGATTTGAGTCTATCGCTTGAGGACAAGAAACAATATTAAGTTGAGGGTGTTGATGTGCTGTAAAAATACAAAACTTTTAATGCTTAAAACTTGGAATTTTATGTGTTCTCAAGGCGATGTTAGTAGATTTGATGTATGTTTCAGTTTATTTTGCAAGATTTCAGTGTTGGCTTGAGTTTGGGCATGAAGTAAAGAAAGGTTGCAATTTTTGGAGGTATACGAGACCCTCTATGGGTCGTGGGTCCTTCCACGAGTCATAGAAGAGGTTTCATTTGTTCTTCCAGCACAGGGGTGAAAATTGAGTTGCACTCTACAAGAGAGGACAATGAGTCGTGAACCAGCATATGAGCCATAGATTGTGATCATGAAGAAAGGATCAGAGATGGAAAAATTGCTAAAAATTAGTACAGACGAGACCCTTAACGGGTCATAGAATCCTCCACGGCCCGTGGAAAGGCTTTGTGAAAAGCGCCTGTTGGATGTAACTGCATTCCACGAGACCCCTTTAACAAGCCGTGAACTTCTACACGACCGTAAAAGATGCCCGTAAATGATGTCGACAAAGTTATCCTATTTTATTTTGGCTTCATATTTTATGTACTATAAATAGGTTTTTAGGGCTTTTTTAAAAGCATAGATACAACAACAGAGAGAGAAAATATATGAGAAAATAGCTTGATTGTGAACATCGTTTTTGTGATTTTACTACAATCTTTTGGTTCAAGTTTGAAATTATATTGAGAAGTTGGATTTGTGTTCATCTATTCGCGTGTAAGTACTTTAATTATATCTTCTTCTTGCATAATTTTTTAAAACACTCCAAGCATATGTGGCTAAATCCACAACTAGAGTTATAGGAAACATGACGAACTAACTCAGATAAAATTGGATAACTTGTAAATTCTTGGACGGTGTTAGGATGTATAAGTTAATCTCTTCATTTTAATCGATTTTTAACGGTCACCAACGTTAGAACTATCCTAGTATCCTTTGCCGGATCAAGGAAGTGAATAATAAGAAAAGAGTTAATTAACAGGAGTTGATCGATTTCTCTCAACTAATCAATCTAACTAAAATTAGTAAGATTGTACTGGGATAGAGTAAGGGTTAGTAAAGAAACATCACAGAGACAAATCAAGTAATGTGATGAAATTCACGTATATGTCGGATTAAGGGTTTAAGAGAACATAGCTTACTGTTTTGCACCTACACACAAGAAAAGAGTTGCAAGTATCCAAGAGCACTTAGTTAGGGAGTCATGGGGAACACATAGCCCTAGTTCACTTTTCTCTTGATTACAAACATGTGCATTTTAGTTTAGATTTTACTTTCACTTGTAAAACCCCTCCTCTTTGTGTTTATTTTCCTATTTTTTGGGAGATAATAGGGTTAATCGATTCAATTTACAAGTTGTGCTAATCTAGAGTCTACCATATTCCTCAAGAGAATGATCCTAATCATTGTTAGGTTAAATACTTGATAACGATGGCTTTAACCTCCTAGTAGAGGTGTGGGTTGAGTGAGATCGTGCATTGATTGACCCTTAATGTTTATCCCTTACTTTACGCTTATTTTGACTTAATTACCGATGATGTGCTTTATGTATTCTATGAGGTTTGTTTGGAGTACCTTCGGCTTCTCCATTCATCATGTCACATCTAGGCCCTAGGCTTGGATCATGACACCTTTGAGCTGAGAGTCTTTCGGAAATAACATTTTTGCCTCCACAAGATAGTGGTCAGATTTGTGTAAACTCTAGCCTCCTTAAATCTTAAGTGTCATTTAGCCCCCAAAACTTTTGGGAAAACTTGGAAAAAATTTAGAAAAAACTTGAGAAGTGATGTTTGGCCATAAAACTTGACAAATATATTTGAAAATTTTTCTTTTTTTTAACCAATTAGGACTATGGGTCTGTTTTATTAATTAATCATAACCCAAAACATAGAGTTCAGCCCAAAGGCTCATACAAATCAGAGAGTATGCCATAAATAGGCATAAGCATTACAAAATACCCCTAAATAATAGGGTTTTCTAATTTTTTTAGATGCTCCTCTTTCTTTCCATCTTCCCATCACATCAGATTCCCCCGGAAGTGTTCCTCTAGGTTCCTTCAGCTCTGGGTATCCAACTATGATCACATTTGGCCTGCTATAGTTTTTACAATCAGCTATCAAAGGTATCTCCTTTACATTATTCTGCTTCCTTCAACTCAGTTTCACAGGTTAACCCATCCTTTTCACAGGTCTCGCTCTGGTCTGACGGAATCTGAAGGGTCTAACCTGGAGCATGTCTAGAGTAACTCTGTTACAACCTTTACTATTTGATACATCATCTTCCTTAATAACTTATGACCCCCACTTCTTGATTTTGACAGGAGATGACAACAAGGAGACAGGATTGCTCATACCTCTTCTACCTGACCTCCATGATGGTTCCTTATTTCTACTATGACATATGGTTATGAACTCTTCCTTTTTGCTGGATCTAGGAAGCATTTTTGAGAGATGAAATAGGATAGGAACTACATGTTAGTGTAGTTTATCATTATCTTGCCCACTAATTTGTATATATAATCTATAGGTCAGTGTGGTTGCTTTCTATCCGTTGTGGGGAAAACCTGTGATTCTCCGTGTTTTTGTCCTGACAATAGGAACTTGATGCTTATCTGTGTTTAGTATTCTCCTGTCCATGCTTGGAAACTCTATAAATCTACTAAATCACATACTTCGTGTGTGATTAACTACCAAATTTGCAAAGTGATATCCTAGTTGGTTGGCTTATCTATATGTATGTCTAATTTGAATTTGAGAATCTCTTATGACTTCCTGTATTTCCTCAATTATATCAACTAGATCCCATGGTATCTTCCATGTGCCTTTAATCATGTTCACTAGACTGAGTGAGTCAGACTCCATAATGAGTTAGTTGTATCCTCTTGTGCAAGAAGTTTTTAGAGCCTGCTTAACTACCATAGCTTTAACCACTATATTTGTAGCTACACCAATACCTTTAGCTTCTGCAATTTTGAGATCCCCATTATACAAAATCCATAGGTACTCATTCCTGGGCTGCCCTTACTGACACCATCTATGTTACACTTAAGCTAACCCTCTGCATATGCCTCCCATCTAATTATTAAGTGATATAAAGATGTTTTCATCTCTGCATAGCATCCACTATATCTACCCATTTGTAGGGAACCCTTTTAAATTTAAAAAAGGTTTTCCTTCCTAACTGATGGATAATGTATTGTCAATTAGCCAACAGTTGATTATAGGAAACCTCGTTCCTATGCTTCACTACATTCCTTCTTTTCCAGAGTTCCCAGATAATAATTGTTGGGACTACTAACATGATGATCTTCCATTTTGATTCAGCCTCATAATTCCACCATTTTATCATAATATTTATTAACTGATTTCCATCAATGTTCAGACCTGCACATGACAAAAACTTCCTCCATAGTTTACTAGCTATGGGGGTTGTTAGTAACAAATGATTCATAGTCTCTTCAACACTATTCTCACAACATTAGCACTTAGAGACCACCTGCACCCTTAATCTTTTAATATTATCATCTGTTGGTATGCATCTTCTCATCATCCTCAAGAGAAAAAAGGAAATTTTTGAAGGCAACACTTTCACCCAAACAAATATAGTCCATGCTACCTCATTTTTCCTATGCCTCATCAATTGAATGGTTGATTTAACAGAGAAGTATCCTGAGATTTCAAGCATCTAGCATGCCTTATCATTTACATCACTTGTAACAGGCATGATATTTGTACAAATATGGTCTATCATATCCTCAGATAAATTCTGCCTCAAACTGTCAATATTCCACTGCCCAAGGCTGATGAACTCTTTAACCTCCACCTCTTATTCCATAGCCTTATCAACATCTACAAAGATTAGAGCCCCTTGTTTTATCCAATTATCATACCAAAAACTAAAATTTGCAGCTCTAACATGCCATCCAATTTGATGCTCTACTTCCTCCCTGATCAGAAGCATCTTTTTCCAGACATGAGAAGATCCAACATTCCAAACAATAGGATATAGTTTCTTACAATATTTGAAACACATAAATCTACTCCATAAGGAAGAAGTTGAAGTCCTGAAATTCCCTCACAATTTGGTTTATAAAGCATTGTTAACATCATTTAAAGATCTAAGACCCAATCCTCCTTCCTTATCGAAGCAAAGATCCTCCTATTTAACCCAGTGTTTGTCCTTTGCACCACCTACCTTACCCCAAAAGAATTTGGAAAATAGCTTATGCCTTTAGGAGAATTTGTGACAGCTAATAAGTACACAGGGAGAGTTTGAAGAACATGGTTTATCAAACCATCCTTCCACCAAAGGATAATAATTTCTTATGCCAAGATCAAACCCTTCTAGCCACCTTTTTGGTAAGATCTTCAAAGTAGCATTTCTTCTCCCTTCTATCCTTCCATAAAGCATTTCTTAGTCCCAGTCAGTCTCCTGAGTTTAATTGCAACAATAAATAGAGTTCTATCATGTAAATAGTAGAAGCTCTTAGACTTATTGACTAGTTGGCCTTAATCTTCCTCATACGTTTTGATCACTGTTATCATTTGGATGACTGAACATTTGTCCCTAGAACAAAATAATGTTGTTTCATTTGAATGTGCCAAATGTTTTATATTGAGACTCCATTTAGGGAGACCATATCCCTTAAAACTCTTATTCTCAAAAAGAGAATTCAGTCCTCTTGATAGTATTTCTACCATTATAATAAAGAGGGTTGGTGATAGAGGGTCACCTTGTTTTATCCCTCTTAAAGATATGAAAAACCCATTGGACTGGCCATTTATAAGGATAGAATAATAATTAGAGGACATAAATCTCCATACCATATCAATGACAATCTTATAGAATCCAAATCTTCTCATTACCTTTGTTAGAAAAATTCATGATACCCTATCATAGGCTTTAGCCATGTCAAATTTCACAACCATATTAGCATTCTTGTTTCTTAAACCCATCTCTAAAAATTTTGCTTGTGAAACGACCCAAAAAGATCCTAAAAATGTGCTTCGGAAGTTACCGGAAACTTGTTTTAGCTATATCTAAAGATCCATTTTGTTTTTCAAAGATTCGACTTCATATTCTTGCTTAGGAAGTCAAATTGAGTGGGAAATGGGTCAAACCCAAATTTTAGAGCAACCGTATCAAAATTCGAAATTTCCAAGTGAAGCCTTATTCGAGGGCCTACTTTGGAGGGTCATATCCCTTAGCACACAAATAATTGGGTGGTTCATAACATATCCATAGAAATCCCTTTGAGTTAGCTACCCAACGCACTTCGTTTCACCACATTTGGAGTTCAGACGAAGAAGTTATGCTCATTTTCGTAAAATCCATCCGTGCAGGAAATGCAATTTCCAAAGAGCAAATTTACTGTTCA
>JBCEWC010020083.1:0-11096 GCA_038996855.1 Solanum aculeatissimum
TTTTTGGAGGTCCTTTCAAAGAGGACTTGGTACTAAGGTTAAGTTGAGCACCGCATTCCATCCTCAAACCGATGGGCTAGCCAAGAGGACATTCAAATATTGGAGGATATGTTGAGGGCTTGTGTGTTGGAGTTCAAGGGAAATTTGGATGATCACTTACCTCTCATTGAGTTTGCCTATAACAATTATTTTCATGCTAGCATCAAGATGGCTCCTTTTGAGGCTTTGTATGGTAGAAGATGTAGGTCTCCAGTTGGTTGGTTCAAAATTGGTCAGGCAGCCTTGATAGGCCCGAACTTGGTTGTTGAGGCTATTGAGAAGGTGAAGTTGATTCGGGAAAGATTGAAAATGGCCCAAAGTTATCAAAAGTCGTATTCGAATGTTAGAAGTAGAGATCTTGAATTTCATGTTGGTGATTGGGTGTATATGAAGGTGTCTCCTATGAAGGGCATAATGCGCTTTTGCAAGAAGGGCATGTTGCGCCCAAGGTACGTTGGACCTTATGAGATAGTGGAACGGATTGGCAATGTAGCCTATAAGTTGGACTTACCTTTGGATATGAGCTCTATTCACCCGGTTTTCCATGTGTCTATGTTGAGAAAGTTGGTTGGTGACCCCAAGGATATTACACCTTTGGAGGATGTGACTATTGAGGAGAACTTGACTTATGAGGAAGTACCGGTTAAGTTTTTGGATAGACATGTGAAGCGGCTTCGCAATAAGGAGGTGGCTTCGGTTAAGGTACTTTGGAGGGATCAAGATGTGGAGAGTGCAACGTGGGAAGCGGAGTTGGACATGAAGGAGCGATATCATCACCTTTTCCAATCTACTCAAGCCTAAGGTACTAGGTTTTATCCTTTAAATTGTCCTAATTCTTTGTTTCTTGAGTTTCATGATATTGCATGCATTCATGAGCACGAAAATGATTTAAATAATGTTTTGACATGAATTTTGAAATATGTTTGAGTTAATGCATTGTCCCTTGATGTATTGGTAAGCATGTCTCTTGTTTGTGATTGATGTCCTCAAGTCCTAGTCTTAGCTCATTCGAGGATGAATGTTCCCAAGGGGGAGATGATGTAACGACCTAAAAATTTTCAAAAACTCCTTATGGTTGGTCTTGTATGATGTTATACTGGTCATGGTTGAATTTTGGTAGCCACGGGTTGAGTTTAAGTGGACGAACGCAAAACGGATCATTTGGTGGCTTAGAGAGGTCGTTTGGACAGTAGACTTTGAACTAGCATAACTTTTGATGCGGGTTGAAGCGTGTGGCCTGCTACATATTAAATTTAATCTCTTTGAGTTAGCTTCGCAACTCAACTTGTTTCACTCTATTCGGAGTTTGGATGAGAAAGTTATGTCCTAAACAGTGGGACTGCCTAAAATTTGGAAGACATTGGAGATAGGCCCTGAAAAGGGCCCAAGGCAAGGGACACGGACCGTGAGCTTTGGCACGGTCTGTGTAGGGTTCCGTTCCAAGGTTCATCGAGTTGGGGGTGGCCAGGAACCTCCCCAGGACACAAGTCATGGCCTACGGACCACCCCACAGTCCGTGAGCCATTGAACGGTCCATGAAGTGGCTCGTCAAGTGGGGCAGAGGCTTGGCTTGACTTGGGAGTTGATTCTGGTCCAAGTGTGGCTCGAAGGTCCAGTACACGGTCCGTGTGAATCCACACGGTCTGTGAGTCCTCCCATCAAGTGGTCCATAAAGTCCTCCGAGAGTTCGCGTTGAAATTTAGCTAAGTGTCATTTGATGGACAGTTGAACGGACCGTGTGCCACTTTGACGGGCACTGTAGCAGTCCATGAGACACTGTGTTACAGTTAATTGTTTGTTTCATTAATGGTAATTTCATGATTTAATACTTCCCTAAGCCCCTTTTAGGTATCCTTAGGTCTCTTAAACCCCTAAATCAAGCCCCAAACCCTCATTCATCTATTCGAAGTCTCCTACATTCACTTTGAGAATTCTAAAATCCTCTTGGCCTCCATTGAAGAAAGCTTGAAGAATTTGGGGAAGATAACCTTGACTAAGTTTGACCTTGCAATTCTTTTGGTGAAATTAAGGTATGTAGGATTTGATTCAAGGATCTTCTTTCATCCTTGAAAACCCAAGAATCCTAACCCTTTAAATTTGATTTTAAGTTTTCAATTAAGTTATGGGTTCTTCAATTAATGTTGTAGATTAGTGTTGGGAATTTTGTTCTGTAGTTTTTAGGTGATTTAAATAATGTTTTAAGCTTGAAATTATGAATGTTCATGGAAACCCTTGATGATTCAAAGTGCATGTCCCTTTCATGATTCAATTAAGCATGGGTAACTTGCATTACGATTTGTTTTTGGATTTATACATGATTTATGAGGAATTATATTTCAAATTGTGAAATTAAGTTTGAATTCTATTACCCATGTTCTTGTTTATCACTCATGGCATATGCATGGTTATTGTTATGATGAAACTCTTGATGATGATATGATACGATATGTTAAGGCTTGTGATCACATAGTCTCTCCATTTTGGCTCATTGAGCATTTTGGGTGCTTGGACCATTTTAATTTGTATTGAAGGCTTGATATGATAAGCTATGTAGATGGGTTACTCTTATTGCATTTATATGAAATGATTCTGAGAACGATTTTGGAAACTCTTTTTGGCCTTTGGCCTAAGCATAAGTATGATTTTGACAAAGGGTTTTGGTTTTGACTAATGATGCATGATTTGCAAAGGATGTAAGTCTTTTGATTTTGAAGTTGCATGTATATATATGTATTCCCGTGGGATGAGACTTAGTACCGAGGGATTGGGTTATAAGAGGGCTATCCCCATGGGTCCCACCCTTTTCGTCAAACCATGTGCCACTATGGGTTATCTCCTTAGATAGGAATTGACTTGTTTTGTATCCCCTTGTTGAAGGGTTGACTAGGGTACTACTTGGCAAGTAGTCCGGATCCGGGTAGTGGTTCGCTCGGGTCTCCTTTGTTGTCGGTTGAGGTTACATCCCCGCTATATATGAACATAGGATTGCATCTCATGCATCATGGCATGGCATATAGTTATACTACTCTTTGGCTACATGCACTCCCTTCGTATCACTTGTCCCCTTGACATGTTGTTTGGTCATACTATACTTGCCATATGCATTCCATGCCCGCATACTTAGTGCTTAATTGTGCTAACCCATATTCTTGTCTACATTTTCTAACCATGTAGGGATCGAGGGTGATATTTACATTCTACCGGACGACGCTTGACTATTTCGTTGAAGACTTTGCTAGTGGTGAGCCCTCTTGTTCAACAACAATAGCCACCGTCTATCTACCACTTTACATTATGTATTTACTTTCTTTGTCTTTCAGGATGAGCCTCAAACTTGTTGAGGCCCCGCTCATCTATGTAGAGGCATTGTTGGACAAATCTATACTCTTGTATATTTGACTTGTATGTTGAACCTTTGGTTATGTAATACGATGCTATTTAGTTTGTATTATGATCATGCTCTCTTGATTATTTCTATGTGCTATTTGTATACATGATTGTCCCATCCCCGACATTGCCCCCATAGCTTGAGTCCCAAGTCCAAAATCCCCTAGAGCTTACGTGTTATGTGCTTAGCTTCCGTGCTTTCGAACCGATGATGTGTGTAATGATGCTATGATGGCTTGATCGAGGGTCTTCGGGTCCTCCTTTGCCATGTCACATCTAGGCCCCCTATCCAGGTCGTGACACCAATACAGCGAATTTTCTGGAATCTGGTTAAGGTATAGCACCACAAGGCCCTATATGGGTCGTGAGGCCCTTTACATTCCACGTGGGGGTCTCGTGGTCCTCAATAAGAGGTGTAACGAAGTGTTTTGTGAAGGTCTTGACCCAAGGATTGGTTCAAATTATAATGTTACCATTTCAGAACTTGCGTCAAGTTGATGGGAGGCCTAGACAGCCCGTGAAGTCTTAGACGGCTTGTGTGGCTACTTTGTGTAACTCTTTCCTAAGTTTTTGGTCTAAGTGAAGACTTACAAACTAGTACACGGTCCGTGTACCACTGCATGGTTTGTAGTGGGTCTTGAGATGACCCATGGCAACATTTTTCTATCCATTTCATTAATGGTTTTCTTATAATTTTAATTATTTCGTAAGGTCGTTTGGGACATCCTATGCTCTCCTAAGGCTCTAATTTGAACTATATTCATTCACCCCCATTCAAATTTCATTCAAACACTTAGAATTTCTTCATCACCCTCTTAAGAACTTCTTCAAGGCTCTTGTGGGGATTTCACTTGGGAATCAAGGGAAGACTCTCCTTCTTTACCAAATTTTCTTGTTTCTTCTTAGCTAACAAAGGTATGTGGGAATTGATTCATGGCTCCTTTCAACCATGAAAACCCCAAATCGCTTGTACTCTTTAATTTATGAAATTTATGCTTACTTTGATTATGGGTCTTTTGGATTATTATTTATTTGATTAAATTGAGTTTTGGGCTATGTTTAATTGATGTTTTTAAAGTAAATTAAGCCCCCAACATATTGAATTGCATGAATATTATGAAGATTTGAATATGCATTGTCCCTTGAAAGCTTGATTTAAGCATGGGTAATCTAAAATTGTGAATTTACTCATTGAATTTACTTGAATTTCATATTATATTATTGATTTAAGCTAGAATCTCTATTGCCCATGCATACTTGTCATCAGTCATGTCATATGCATACTTGAAACTTGATTTTTATGAAACTCTTGATATGGGCTTAGTCCCACCTTGACTTGATCTTTAACGACATAGGATATGACTAGAATATGATCACATCTTGTCTTGACTTGGCTCATTGAGCAAGCTTGGGTGTTTACACCATCTTGTACTTGTCTTGAATGAGCTACTATTATGCATTGATCCTTGAACTTAAGACTTGAACTCTTTTTTGGCTTTTTAGCCTAATTATTAAAAGGCTTGAACTATGATTGGCTTTTTAGTCCAACTTTGCATTGTATTGATTTGAAAGACAAACCTCCATTTATTATCTTGTATATGTATATGTATTCCTGTGGGTTGTGAATTAGCACCTAGAGGATTGGATGTCGAGGGGAACTATCTCCAAGGGATCCTACTCTTTTCCCATAACCATGTGCCAACATGGGATTCTCCCTTCTTGGGATTGACTTGTATTTCCCTTTTGTGGGTTGACTTGGGATCTACCTGGCAAGTATTCCAATTCCAAGTAGTAACTCGCTTGGTCTATCTTATGTACATCATGGATTTCATGACATATCGATATTATGTTCTTTATTGTATATTTCCTTATATATATGTGCCCTTGTCATCTTGCATGAAAAGGTGAACTTTACTATGTACATATGCATTGCATGCCCGCATATTTAGTGAATTGTATGTACTAATGCATACTCTTTTGTCTACATGATCTAATTATGTCGGGATCGAAGACGATATCTATCCACCTTTGGACGGTTAGCTTGGTGATCTTGGATTGTTGCTAGTGGTGAGCCCTTTATTCCAAGGGAAAGACCCATCATCCTCTACCTTATGTTACGTTATCTCTTATTTATCTTTGACTTGAGGGTGAGCCTGGGACATGTCATGGCCCCCGCCTTATCTTAAGTAGAGGCATTGTTAGATATATCGAATTCTACTATAAGCTCATATTGTATTCTTGTTTTAGATGCTATGGCTAAATATTATGCTTTGACTATGATTATGATGATAATGAAATTCCTAAGCCCCATATTATCTTCATAGTGTGAGTCATACTTACCCGCCCCCTTAGTTCTTATGTGCTATTTGTTATGTGAATCCATGCAACTCCTTACCCCTATGACATCCCCATAGCTTCCGTCCAAAGTCCCGCGACCCTTAGAAATATGTGCTTTACGTGTTATTTATGCGTTTCTGAACTACTAATGTGCAAATGTATGCTTCGAGGCTCGTTTGGGGACCCTCGAGTTCCCATTCACCTTGTCACTCCTAGGTCCTAGGTTCGGATCGTGACACTGGACAAACTTAAAAAACTTCTAATATTAGAAGGAGATAATAGTCTAGGCCAATTTTTTATAGCATCCATCTTCTTTGGGTCAACCATAATACCATCACCCAAAACTATGTGTTAAAAAAAACCACCTCCCTCAACCAAAATTCACACTTGCTAAACTTGGGAAAAAGTTGCCTATCCTTTAATGTTTGCAACACAATCTGCAAGTGATCCTCTTGCTCCTTCAAATCCCGCAAATAGACCAATATGTGATCTATGAAACAACCATGAAGATGTCCAAATATTGCTTGAAGACCCTGTTCATCAACTCCATCAGAGCTGCGAAAGCATTTTTTAGTCCAAATGACATAACCAAAAAATCTAAATAACTATACCAGGTTCTAAAGATCATCTTTGGAATGTCACCCTCTTTCACCCTCAATAGGTGACATTCGGGTCAAATATTATTTTTTGAGAAACAGCTTACACCTTGAAGTTGATCAAATAAGTAATCAATCCTTGGAAGGGGATAATTATTTTTTGTGGTGTCTTTAGATAATCCACACGCATCTGAAATGAACCATCCTTCTTTCTCACAAGAAATACAGGAGAACCCCATGGCGACACACTTGGTCTTATGAACCCCTTATTAAGCAAATCCCTCACTTGTTCTTTCAACTCTTTCAACTTTGTTGAGGCCATTCAATATGAAGGTATGGAAACAGTTCAGTATCGGGTAGGAGATCAATGGCAAAGTCAATTTCCCTTTTAGGAGGAATACCAAGCAAATAATTGGGAAATACATTAGGGAATGCATTAACAATATAAACCAAATCAAGAGTAGGAACCTTGGACACAACATCCCTAACCTGAACAATATGGTATATGCACACCTTAGAAATCAATTTCTAAGCCTATACATATGAAATGAACTTACCCTTGAACACCAAATTAGTTCCTTTCCACTCAAGAATAGGTTCATTAGGAACGTGGAATTTTATCCTGTGAGTTCTACAATCAATAGAGGATATGATGCATACAACCAATCCATACCAACAATAACATCAAAATTGATCATGTCAAGTTCAACAAGATCACAAGGAAAGACTCAATGCAAGACCTACATGGGGCAATTTCTGTAGACTTTCTTGGCTAGGACCGACTCACCAATTGAAGTATAAATCAAGTATTGTTCTAACAAAACTTTGGGAAACACATTAAACTTTATGGAAAGGTAAGAAGTAACAAAATACAAATTTGCACTGGATCAAGTAAAGCATACAAATCAAGATCAAACACCCTTAACATACTCGTAACCACATTGGGAGACTCCTCCACCTCTTGTCTAGAATGTAGAGCATAAAATTGATTACCACGTTGACTACCTCCTTGATGAGTTTTTGCCCCTTGTTGCACTTGCCCTCTTTGAATTGTTTGACCTTGAGGACGTCCTTCTCTTCCCTTGTTGGCAACACTAGAACACTCGGATCTTGTGCCCCATCTTTCCATAACTAAAACAAGCACCTATACCTCTAAAGCAATCACCACCATGATTCTTCCCACACTTTGGACACTTAGCACTATCACCTTGAGCCTTAGGGGTAGGAACCCTACCCCTATCAAACCTTTAAGGAGAAACCTTGGATGACTCTTGGTCTTGTTGGAAGTGGCCACCACTGGACTTAGCGTATGAAAAATCACCTTCAAAATAAGCCCTCTTAGACTCTCTTATCCTCATCTTTTGAAGCTTCTCACTCTCAATTCGCTCAGCATAAGTCATGAGCTGAGAAATATCTATCTCTTTTAAAAGTATCACAGTTTTGCACTCTATCTTCACCAAGTGGGACATACCAAAAATGAACTTATTCATGCGGGCTCTAGGATCGACCACCAAAGAAGGAGCATACTTAGACAACTTTGTGAACTTAACTTACCGTTCTACATTCTAGACACTAGAAAAGATCACGATTGTTTGGTGATACTAAGTTAGGAATTCATGGGGAACACAATACCCTAGTTACTTCTCTTACTGATTTCACAACACTTGCTTCTAATTTATATTTACTTATTACAATTATAAAATCCCCCCTTTTTGGGAGATAAGTATGTTAATTTAACTCAAATTGATCGTAATTACGCTAGGTCTAGACCATATTTCCTGTGGAATCGACCCTAACCTCGGTTAGGTTATATATTTTAACAACAAACACTTATCCTCTAATTGGAGGTATAGTTTAGGCGACATTAAAATTTTGGTGCCTTTGCTGGGGAATACGGCTTTTAGACTGATTTAATTTGGGTAATTTGTGAATTAACTCTTATTTTCTTTATTTTATATTTCTTGTTGCTTTTGTTTTATTTCAGCATACAAGTGTAATGTATGCAAAACACTTGTAGTCGAGGCAATCCCTTAACTCTGATTGACCCTAGATCTAGAAGACAGTGAGAAGAATGGTCCAAAACAATGCGAACAATACTGCAAATAATGTCATCAATGCAGCACTAAATCAAAATAATAATGACCCACCATCAGTTGAGGATGTAAGTCTACTACCACAGGATTTTCAAGTCATGGCTAACACATGGAAGCAATATAGGCTTGACCCTATGGCAGAGGATGTCATCAAAGATATTATTTTACCTACCTTAACGGATGACATAAAATTTATCATTTCGAGTGGGTTACTTCAAATGCTATAAAATAGAGGATTGTTCGCGAGCCTACCCTCAGAGGATCCTCATAATCATCTACACAATAATTTTCGTCTACAAAAGCATAATAGGGAATCAAAATTTATCCATAGATGTTGTTGGGCTCCGTGTCTTCCCATTGTCTCTAACAGGTGAGGCAAAAGTATGGTTATTCGAGCTCCCACAGAGTTCAATCACCAGCTGAGCAAAAATGCAGAAGGCCTTATTGGAGAGGTCTTTTTTTAGGTTAAAAAAGCTGGAGTTAAAGGATCAAATCAATAACTTTGAGCAGTTGCCTGGTGATTCGATTCAGAACTACGTGGGCGAGGCTTACAAAGTGCTTAAGAAGTGTTCCTAACCACAAAATCATTGATGATGCCTTGGTGGAAGTCTTCTATTGAGCCTTAGACAAAAATGGCCAAGTTGTTGTTGACACAATCATGGGAGGCTCATTTTTAGATTATTCATTTTTGGTAATAGTTGAATGGTTGGAGAGAGTAGTTAAGACGAACCATACATGGAGGACAAGAGATAAGCTGATGACTAAAAACTCTTTCTCAGTAAGCACTAATTCAGCATAAGCATAGATAAACGAGGAGATGATGCAAGAGCTAGCTCAGATTAGTACTAATATGGGTTTATTAATAAATCAAAGTCAGGAGCACGTGAATGTAGTCAATCATCACCCTCTATGAGCACTCACGTATAAGGAGCTTTACTATGAGGACACTTGCTTTGTCACTGATGAGACATGGGGTTTCTGGACCAACGCCCAAGGGTCTAATTAGGACTTTTGGCACCTAAGGGTTTCTGGAGAAAAGTCATTCTACTAACTCACCCTCAACAAGGAAAAAAATACAAGAGTCTCAACCATAATGACATAAAGTATAAAATAAAGGCTTGTCCCCAAAGCATGAGAACTCACCATGTCTTCAAGATGTATTATCCAACTCTAGCCACAACAGTAAGGTGTAGTTTCATCGCCTATCCCTACATGGTTAGATTTATATAGGTAAAGAGTATGTCTTAGTATGTTGGAATGTATTAAATATGTAAACATGTAATGCAACAAGAAATCGTCATATCATGATAACAATATGCATAATCATATTAAGGAATTAAAACTCAATATGATAAATGATCAATGCATCATTTAAAATCATGGATGAAAGCATTATAAAATATTTCATGATCATCCTAAACTTATATATGTGGGAATAGAATAATAATCGATAATAAGATCATGCGGTCTATTACATGGAATCCTGATGTTACCTCTACAGCAAAAAAATGAGTAGCATACTCGCCAAGGTAGACTATACCTCACCTTGTGGGGTCTACCCTACCTTGGTGAATGTCATAACATCATGTCATGTATGAATCCATTAGCTAGCCTTATAGGCACATAATCCTATGGTAGCACGTACTTATGAGATGTAAGACTTTAAATAAGGACCCCTTAGATCGAGTCCCCACCTTAAGCCTCGTGCGGTGCTAAAACCCTAAGGAATACATAACATGCATGCAATATAATATATATACACACACACACACACATAGTCTATAACATAATCCATAACTCTTAGTAACCATAATTTCAAAACTTGTAAGGTAGGTAGGATAACCAAGTAAGTTAACTTAAGTCATAAGAATAGCCCATCTACTTAACTTTCATGAAGTATGGGTATACTCCCTGTCACGACCTGGATAGGGGGCCTAGATGTAACATAGCGAAAGAGGACTCGAAGACCCTCGATCAAGCCATCATAGCATTATTACACACATCATCTGTTCGAAAGCGCAGAAGCTAAACACATAGTAAGTAAGTTCTAAGGAATTGGGGACTTGGGACTCAAGCTATGGGGACAATGACGGGAATGGGATAAGCATGTTCACACGTAGCACATAACAATCATCTCTAAGGGAACGGGAAAGAAAAGTTCAACTATGGGGGCACACGGGGATCATGAGTCCTACCACTCAAGGACATAGTCATTCAAACCCCCAACCTTCGTATCATAACATAATACATGACAATTCTCATGATCAAGAGTACTGAGCCAAGCTCCCATAAGCAATATAAGACATACATGATCACAAACCAAACCAAGTAGCATCATAATATATATATATATAGTCAAAGGTTCAACATACAAGTCGAACGTACAAGAGTGTAGACTTTTGTCCAACAATGACTCTACATGGATGAGCGGGGCCTCAACAAGTTTGAGGCTCACTCTCAAGACGTACGAAAGTAAATAACATAAATAATGTGGGTAGATAGACGGTGGCTATTGCCCTTGAATAAAAGGGCTCACCACTAGCAAAGTCTTCAACAAGATATCAAGTGTCGTCTGGTAGAGTACAAGTGTCACCCTCGGTCCCTACATGGTTAGAACATGTAGACAAGAATATGGGTTAGCACA
>JBCEWC010020084.1:0-11095 GCA_038996855.1 Solanum aculeatissimum
CTTCTACCATACAAAGCCTCAAACGGGGCCATACCAATGCTAGCATGGAAACTATTATTATAGGCAAACTCAATAAGCAGTAGTTGATCATCCCAATTTCCCTTGAACTCCAATACACAAGCCCTTAACATGTCCTCCAAGATTTGAATTGCCCTCTCGGCTTATCCATTGGTTTGGGGATGGAAGGTGGTGCTCAATTTGATCTTAGTATCAAGTCCATTTTGAAATGACCTCCAAAAATAAGAAGTAAATTGAGTACCATGATCCGATATAATTGACCTTGGTATACCATGCAACCTTACCAACTCTTGAATATACCTTTTTGCATACTCTTTGGCACTATAAGTAGTCTTGACCGATAAGAAATGAGCCGACTTAGTCATCCGATCAATAATAACCCATATTGATTTTAATTGTTTACGAGTACGAGGCAACCCAACTATGAAAGCTATATTCACATCCTCCCACTTCCAAGTAGGAATCTCAATGTCTTGGGCTGGGCCACCGTGCCTTTGGTGTTTCACCTTCACTTGTTGATAGTTATGTCTTTCTTCATGCCATACCACCAATACAACTCCCTCAAATCTCGATGCATCTTAGTGGATCCCGAATAAATAGAATATTGGGAATTATGAGCTTCACTCATGATAATCTCCTTTAGGCCATCAACGTCTGGAACACACAATTGATTTTGGTACCATAGCACATCATCTCCCCCTTGGGAGAAAACCTTAATCTTTCTTTTGACAACAAATTTCTTTAACTCTACCAAGGAAGGATCTAAATCTTGCTTTGTCTTAACATCAATCACCATCAAAGACTCAGATCCGCCTTAAACAAGAATACCACCATTTTCTGAGTCGGCCAATCTAACACCCAATCTAGCCAATCGGTGCACATCCTTCACTATCTCCTTCTTCCCCTCATCCACATGCGACACACTTCCCATAGATAGCCTACTAAGGGTATCCGCCACAACATTCGCCTTGCCGGGATGATAAAGAACACTCATGTCATAATCCTTGAGAAGTTCCAACCATCTTCTTTGTCTCAAATTAAGATCCCTTTGGGTGAATACATATTGCATACTCCTGTGATTGGTGAAAACATCCGCGTGAACCTCATATAGATAATGTCTCCAAATTTTTAGAGTAAACACCACCGCTGCCAATTCAAGATCATGGGTCGGATAATTTTGCTTATACACCTTCAATTGCCTAGATGCATAGGCTATCACCTTACCATGTTGCATAAGTACACACCTCAACCCAATCCGTGAAGCATCACAATACACCACAAACCCATCTAACCCATTGGGCAAGGTCAAAACAGGAGCCGACGTGAGTCGATCCTTCAAGGTCTAGAAGCTCTTCTCACACTCACTCGACCACACAAATTTAGCCTTCTTCTGAGTCAACTTGGTAAATGGAGACACAATAGAAGAAAATCTTTTAACAAACCTCCGATAATAATCGGACAATCTAAGGAAACTTTGAATATTCGAAGGTGTCAATGGTCTATATCAATCCTTCACCGCCTCGGTCTTCTTAGCATCATCCTTAATACCATCACGTGACACCACATGAACAAGGAATGCAACTTCTCCCAACCAAAATTCACATTTTCTAAACTTGGCAAACAACCGCTTCTCTCTCAAGATTTGAAGCACTAACCTCAAGTGATCCATATGCTCCCGCTCACTTCGGGAGTAAATCAGGATGTCATCAATGAACACTACCACAAAACTGTCAAGGAATGGCTTGAATACTCTATTCATGAGATCTATAAACACCGTCGGGGTATCGGACAAACCAAACAACATCACCACAAATTCAAAATGCCCATAATGAGTCTGGAAGGTCGTCTTGGGAATTTCATGCTCCCTTACCTTCAACTGATGGTAACCCGAACGAAGGTCTATTTTAGAGAAATGAGTAGCCCATTGGAGTTGATCAAACAAGTCATCAATTCTAGGTAATGGGTACCAATTGTTGATGGGCACCTTATTCAACTGTCGATAATCAATACACATTCGGAGTGAACCATCCTTCTTCCTCACAAACAATATGGGAGCACCACAAGGTAAAATACTTGGTCTAATGTAACCCTTCTCCAACAAGTCCTTCAACTGTTCCTTTAACTCCTTTAGTTTGGCCGGAGCCATACGGTAAGGAGGAATGGAAATAGGTTGAGTATACGAAAGAAGGTCTATGCCAAAATCCACTTCTCTATCAGGGAGAATATCAGGCAAGTCCTCGAGAAACACATCAGGAAACTCATTAACCACCAGAAGTAATTCAAGCATCGGTGACTCACCCTCCACATCTCTAACCCTTACAATATGATAGATACACCCCTTGCATATCATTCTCCGGGCCTTGAGATAGGAAATAAACCAACCCTTAACCACGGAATCACTACCCTTCCATTTCAATACGAGCTCATTAGGGACTTGGAACTTAACTTGTCTAGTCCTACAATCAACCGAGGCATACGAGGCATGCAACCAATCCATCCCAAGAATGACATCAAAGTCATACATCTCAAGTTCTACAAGATCACCCGGGAACACTTTAGACAAAATAGAAACAAGACAACCTTGATGCACTTTCCGAGTAATGATAGATTCACCCATGGGAGTATACACCGAATAAGGTTCCCTTAGATTTTCAGGAATCAAATCAAATTTAACAGCCAACAGAGGAGTCACAAAAGATAAATTTGCACCTGGATCAAGTAAAGCATAAGCATCAAAATTAAAGACTCTTAACATACCACTCACGACGTCTGGAGCCTCCTCAACTTCCTGTCGGGTATGGAGAGCATAGAACCTGTTGTTCCTGGGAGCACCAACAATCTGAGCCTTCGGCTGCCCTTGGCCACCGGGGGCTGCTTGATCTTTCTTTGTACTCCTTAGACAGTCGGAAATCTTGTGGTCTAAACCCCCATACCCAAAGCAAGCACCTGAAGCTCTCCTACAATCACCCATATGGTTCTTCCCACACAGGTCACAATGGAAAGTTCGTGGACCACCCTAACTGGTAACTTAGGAGAAGGTACCCTTGGGTTAGCAAACCTCACATTCGAACCTTGGCCTTATTGGAATAGACCAAATCCGCCACCACCCTTAGAGTTGGAGAACCCATCATCATACCGAGCTTTCTTAGAGTCATTGACCCTTCGCTCCTTGAGCTTCTCACCCTTAATCTATTCAGCATAGGTCATGAGTCGGGAGATATCCATATCTCTAATGAGCATAGCGGTACGACATTCTTTCACCACCAAATTAGAAATACCCGAAATGAACTTGTGCATTCTTGCACGGGGATCAGCTACTAGCATAGGAGCATACTTTGAAAGCTTAGTGAATTTGAGGGAATAGTCCCTCACAGTCATGCTACCCTGTCGAAGGTTAATGAGCTCAGTCATTTTGGCTTCCCGAAGTTCAAGGGGGAAGAAACGGTCTAGGAAGGCCATCTTGAACTCCTCCCAACCAACCTTAGCATCTACCATTCTTTCCACCAACCACTGATTGTACTACACTTGAGCCACATCTTTCAACTGATACGCAGCCAACTCAGCTTTTTCCTCAAAACTGACTCCCATAATAGTCAACACCTTCACGAGCTTATCAATGAACTCTTGGACATCCTCATCAACCTTTGAATCAAAGAACTCCGGAGGATTCATCCGAATGAAGTCTCTCATCCTAGAAGTTAGAGTGCCACCATTCGTGGGATTAGTTGGTCGGGCTTGATTAGCCACCACTTGGGCCAACATAGACACCACATTCCAAAATTTAGTGCGGATCACTTGTTCCTCCACCGGTTCACGAGGTGCCTGTTCCTCATTGACCAAAACCTGTCTGGGGAGGGAAGCTCTTCTGGGAGGCATCTTCTAAAAGAGCGACAAGAATACCAATATTAAGGAAGTCTCATAAATAGTACACAACACGATGTAAGGGGAAAATGAAGTGAGAAAATTCCTAAATGTTGCTATAGACTCTCGTTCATAGGTTTGGCACGCATCACACCCATGAATAAGACTTTAATTGATGTGGCATGTTGGACTCCGAGGATCATTTACAAACCTAGGGTTCTGATACCATCTTTGTCAGGACCCAAGAGTAGGGCCTAGATGTGACATGGCGAAGAAGAACCCGAAAGTCCTCGATCAAGCCATCATAGCATCATCACACACATCATCAGTTTGGAAGTGCATATAATAAGTAATTAGCACGTAAATCTAGGGAATTTCAGGGCTTTGGACTCAAACTATGGGGATGTTGCCGGGAATATAATAAGCATAAATCACATAGCACATAGCAATTACGTTCTAAAGGGCAGGTATGTATGACTCAAGCTATGAGGGCAAGCAGGGTTAGAGACTTTCCACATAAGCGCATTCCCAACCAAATATATCATAATAGCATAAGCAGAAACGAAAGCATAACATAAAATACCATCACTTAACATAGATAGTTATATCATTGTAAATAATACATAGCATAACGTACAATAGAGTTCGATACGTCCAAAAATACCTCTACATAAGATAAGACAGGGCCTCAACATATTCTGGCTCACCCTCAAGTCATAAAGTAAAGGAAACAAATATTAAGGACAAGGTAGATGAAAGTGGGTTTTGCCCTTGGAGTATAGGGCTCACCACAAGTAATAACTTCAAGAACTTCAATTAGCCGTCCAAAGGGGGATGAAAGTCACCTTCGATCCCTATATGGTTAGAGCATGTAGACAAAGAGTATGGGTTAGCACATAATAATGCACTAAGTATGCAGACATGCAATGCATGTGAACATGGCCTACCACAAGTTAGATGACAAGGGCACATATATAGAAGGAGAATATAGGAAAGGATAGAATACCAATGTGCCATAAAATCCATGATGCATGAAATGCCATAATGCTCATAGTTTAAGGGATGGGACCTTAACTGATATCCAAACTTATGTGAGCTACAACATGAACATGCCCGATGAGGCCTCCCATCGTATGAGAGAAGATTACTTGCCAAAGATAACCTACACCATACCTTACGACCCGATCATTTCGGTGTGATGGCCACCTTCCTTACGACCCGTTCATTTTGGAAGAATTTCCATAACATATCATATCATATCATAGCATACCTTACGGGACCACGCATTTTGGTTGCATAACCTATGTTGGCACATAGTTGAGAGAAAGAAGAGAGACCCTTGGGGATAGCCTACTTACTACTCCTATTCCACTCGGTGTTGAGTCGTCATCCCACAAGAATATGTATGCCTTTAAAATGGAATGGAAACACTTGACATCAAACCATGCATAATTAGGCTTAAAGGTCAAATCACTTGCTTCATATTCATGCATACGTGACTAAAAGTCAAACACATTTCATAATCATACTTCATTGGGCTAAAAAGCTAAATACGTTTTCATGTCAAACTTTATGCATAGGAGTAGCTCCATACTTGTCAAATCATATTAGTGTAAACACCCATAGTTGCTCAAAGAGCCATATCATAGACATTATGTGATCACATTCTTGTCATAACCCATACTTGTTCAAAATCATAGTCATAAATATATTTGGGACTTAGCCTACATCATATCCTTCTTGAAATCCATGTTCATGCATGCAAATGCCATAATTGGTAATGAGAATAGCAAGGGTAACTAGAATTCATAATTTAAATCCAAATTAAGAAGAATCCATAAGAAATTCAAAGTTAAATCAATAACAAAACCTCAATTTAACATTACCCATGCATAGATTAAAAAGTAAGGGGACATGCATACTTGTACCTTTCTTAAATCAAAGGAATTCATCAATTGAGGGTTTAATTCATCTTGAAATCATTAAATAAGAACAGCCCACACTTTAATTGCACTAAATCATTCTTAATTCAAAATACCCATATCAAGATATAAATCATAATTCATCAAAATTGAGAAAAAGGATTTAGGGTCTTCATGATTGAAAGAGAAACCATGAATCAAACTCACATACCTTGAATTTAATAAGAAGATTGAGAAGATTTTGATGAAGGCTTGAGTTTTCTCCAATTTCAAGTTTGGTCTTCAATGGTGCATGGGAGAAAATTGAGAGAATTTGGGGGAGGAATTGAGAGCTTTCAAGAATTAAAATGAATTAGGGTTCAATTTAGGGGTTTTAGGAGAGTTTAGAAAGGCTAAAACGGCCCCAGGAATAATTAAAATTACCATTTAACCATTAACAAAATAGAGCAGATAACTGGAACAGTCGCTGACGGATGCACCCATACAGTCCGTGTAGTGGCTCACGGACCGTGAACCCTACCCTGTGGCTTCACATGGTTCATGCCTTGGCTTGGAATCTTGGAGGACTTTCTGGATCACTTCACGACAGGACTCACGGTCTATGACTCTCCACACGGACCGTACACTGGTTCGTGGAGCCTCACTTGGTCCGGAGTCCTTTCCCTGGGGTCTAGGCAGTCTCTGGACCACTCTACGAGGGCCTTCACAGACCATAAGGCATCACACAGACCGTGAGGTGGTCCGTGGAGCCTTACTTGGTTTTGGCCTTGGTCCATCACCTAGCCCACTTTCTGGATAAACCCATGAACAGGCTCACAAGCCGTGAACCCCCACACGGTATGTGGTCCATCCGTGTGGTCCTGACTTAGCGAACTTGGCCCTCCCTTTCCAGAACACTTTTGGCCACAAATAGTCCCATCGAAACGGCCATAACTTCCATATACGAACTCCGATTTGAGTGAAACTAATTGTGTTGCGAAGATAACTCGAAGAGCTTCATTTTGATAGGTCATAACCTATACAGTTCATCTCATACCAAGAGATATAGCTATCCAAAGTCAGTCCTTCTACATGGTTCTATACAAAACTCCACCAACACGATTCCTTTGAACACGACCACTTAATTAGAATCCATGATCATCACTAATCAACCATAACAAGTTTAAAACGGACCTTGACCCACCAATACGAAGTTCAAAAAATTTATGGTCATTTCAGTTTTGTAGCACATCCAGGTGTTTGAGAAATTGTTTAGGGTCTGACACTTAAAAACATAAAAAATTTGGGACCTCAAAACTTTTCTTATCAAGAAAAGTCTGCAACATGACTGGGTCGCGAACCTGTCCTAGAGAAGGGCTCTAGGTAAGCACTACAAAAGGGTCACAAAAATGAAATTGGACAAAGTATAAGTCTGCGACCAGTTTGCGTCGCAGACCTGTCACAGGCAAGTACTAATTTTGGAGGTTTTCTAGTAACCAACCCAGCCCAACCCTCTTTTTAAAAACCCTCTACAAGTAACTCTCCCCTTATTTCATTATTCTTTCTCCAAAAACACCCTATTTTCTCCATTTCTCTCAAAGTGTAAACTCAGATCACCCAAATTTGAACAAATTTGTGACGCTTTCCCTTTCCCCAAGGGTTCTAATTAGTTTGCTCTTGCTCTCTTCACTCCAGGTACGTGTTCTACTCCCTCTTTCTTGGTTATTTCTTGGGTTGGAGACATTGTAGGTCATTTGGTTGTCATTACTTGTCTAATTGATCCTTAGATGTATTTCATGGTATGAATTGGGGTAGGTGTTGTCCTTATATGCTCAATTTCTTTACTAGGGTGAATTTGAATATGTCTTGTGGTGTTGGTAACTGTGTTGAAGGAAAACACCCAAATTGGGGCAAGCCTTTAGCAAATCGTTGGTTTTGATGATTATTGCCCGTGATTGTGTGTGATATTATTGAATTATATGGATGAGGGATGTTATAGTGTGCATCAATGTGTAAGGTGCATGTGGGGGGATATAGTCTCATGAACATAATGTTTGTGCTTGGTGGAATTACCTAGTATTGGTAGGGGAAGTCTGAGTACCCCCTAACACCGTGGTTTGAATTAAGTGTAGGGTTGTTTGCTATCTCATCCTTGGTTAGAGGCTAATTTTGTGTTTCGTTGTGCTTATGTGCAGACATCTATGGCATCTAGAGCACGAAGACTGGGTCAAGAAGGGGCTTCAACCAGTACAAAATGCACCAGTGGAGTTCCAGATGTGCCTAAAGCTCCACCACCCCCTAGTGGTCAAAGACCACAATTCGGCATCAATGCGGTGGCCAGGGAAGTTAAAAGGGGTATCGGGCCTACAATGAAACAAAGCACTTCCCTGATTTCCCCATTGATGCCGACAGTTTGGCCAGGGATTTCCCACATATCTACCAGAGATGTGTGGAGTATCGGATGAGCTTCCTCTTTGGAGACCCTATCCCATGCAACTTAAGCATGGTAAGGGAATTCTATGATAACATGAAGACAGAGGCACGATCACAGGTGGTGACAGTCCGAGGTACAGAGGTGAACATCACTCTAGTAGTTCTCAATGGCATTCTAGGCACAAGGGATATCGACACAACCCCTTTCATGGAGTTATAGATCTGACCACCATATCAAGCTATTTGTCACACATTGGATGGGCCGACATCCACTGCTAAATGGATCTGATATGGCTACAAGAGGTATCATCGGTCCTTTCCCTTTGCTTATATGAACCGGGATGCCCGAGTTTGGATAAAAATCATCATGCATGTAATATGCTCGGGTGTGCACTTCACAGAGATCACTAGGGATAGGGTGTGTTTGGCCTACGCTCTCATGACAAGAGCTGAACTGAATATTGGATCCATCTTCAAGTCTTCCATGAGGAAGGCCTGCACTCATCGAGGCCGCAGGTATGCTTTTGGTGGGTTAATCACTGAGTTATGTAGGCGTGCAGGTGTGTTGGAGGAGCCCCTTGACTACTGTCCTCGCATAAAGGCCCCACCCCCATTGTGTGATAAATATAAAGGGGTCTGATGTCTCCTCAGGACCGATTCTGACTACAGCTGAGAAGGCCCATAGGGACGAGCTTATTATGGAACGGATGTACGGGTTAAAGATGTTGCGTCACAGGACAGGAGGGAGACCTTCCATCCCACAGGTGCTGATTGCAGTAGACGTCCAATACCCTTTGAATGATCATGCAAGGTCGGTCTTAGGGATTGGACCTTGATTTTTCGAGTTTGTAGAGGATGATGTACCCACTGACTCTAAGGATTCTCGGGAAGGTTTTGATGTGGATGAGGATGAGCTAGATATGGATGAGCCACCAGTGGTTGTGGGCGATGAGCCAGTTCTCTTTGATGTAGCCATGGATGATGAGTGAGCACCATTTCCCCATTCTGCAGGTTTCATATACTTAGCACTGAGGACAGTGCTTGCTCTAAGTGTGGGGTGGGGAAGAACAATTATATGTTTTTTTATATGCTTTCTATTTTAATTCGGCCATGTATTAAGACTATGCTTTATTTTTCTCTTTTATTATGTATGGATATATGTTATATTTTGTCTTGTGCTACGTGGGAACATGAGTTTATTTTGCTTGGGTCGGTAAATGAATGTTTGAATGCTTGCAATGTGAAATGTGCATGGTAGTGTTTTAAGTTGTGTCTGTATGTGGTAGAGTTTTGAGTTGTCATAGTTGAATGGCAGGGCCCTATGATAGATGGATGACGACCGTCCTAAGGGTATTGTCAATGTTAGTTCCACGTAGTGTGTCGGTAAACGTAATAAGGCATAGACGATGAAGTTTTCGAATCAGGGCCAACTCTAGAAATTGAATGTGAAACAAGATCATGTCTAGTGGAAACCTTCTAAATGCATGCTGGACTCGTGAGAATAATGTAGCGGTCAAAAATAATGGGAGCTCTTTGATAAAAATGTGTCGAAAGGGAGTGAGAAAAATTATTAGGCCCATGTTGCACTAGTTTCTAGAACTTGCCTCGGATGAGAGCCAACCTAGGCAGGAATAGACCTTAAGGGAAAGGATCTAGGCATTTCTTTGGTAGCCGAGTAAGCCATTTCTCTTAACCACCTACATAAAATTACCGCTAGTCAGCCTTTTTGAGCCTTAGCTTGTTCTTTGTATAGCCATACGAATAGGCTAATCCCTTTTTGTGCTTACCCATGTTTGATCCAAAAATCCTAAGAGTTTTAGCACAATAAGACAAAGGAGGGTAAGCTTAAACTTTTTTAAAAAATAACTAAACAAATTGAAAGCCTTAACCAATAGGGTCTGCGACCAGTACGCGTTGCGAACATGTCACGGAGAAGGGTTCACAAAAGAATATATATATATATATATATAAGAACAATCAAATATTGTTGTTTCTTAAGGAAGAAGAAGTGATCAGTGAGTTGAAATAAGTGGATGACATTCTCTACTTGAATGGAGGAAATGGTTCAATAAGATCTACAAGAGGAAGGTGAGAGAAGACAAAAGTTTGTCTTATATTCTCCTCTCCTCAAAATAATTTTCTCTTATTATATATTTTACGACTCCTTAATGTTTAAAATATATTTTTCTCTTACTAAATATTTTAGAATTCTTTGATTATTAATTATCGTAATATCTCTTACCTTATATTCTCCTCTCCTCATATACTTGAGACTTCTTAATTTTTAAAAATATATTTTTCTTTTATCATATATTTTAGAACTCCTTAATTTTTAAATATAATCAAATAATAATTTGAGAAAAATAGTAAATGATAATTTTTTTATTACAAAGTTTGTGTATCATGCGTCTATTAATAGAAAGAAAAAAAAATATATATATATATAAAAAATACTACCTCTACTTTAACATTTTCTTCCCACAAAAAAATAAATTATTAAAGACACTTTTATCATTAATAAGACTCAAAAAATTAACTATATAAAAATATTTTCAAATCTTTTTTTTTTTGCTTTTGGCGAATACACATGCAATAAAGTTGGCTTTAATTTTCGTGTAATTAACCTTTTTTTTTATTAACATGTTTTCTATATAGCATACAAATAATATAACTCTTTAGATGACAATTTCTTATTGACAAATATAACTAAATTTTTAATTGTTATTGATCTATAGCTTTTTTTCTTAATATAAGCAAATTATGGATTATTTTAATATATTCTTAGTATATTTCTATCCTAACAACACAAATTTGTAATGAATAGTGCAAAAACTAAAAAAATGATATAATTTAAATATATTTAAGTATTATTATTTCTAAAA
>JBCEWC010020085.1:0-11094 GCA_038996855.1 Solanum aculeatissimum
TCTGAAATTCAATTCGATTACAAATTTGTTAGTAATTGGTTGCTAATATACTAACTAATTTGAGTTGTTAGTAAAATTTGTTGGCAATTCGGAAGTTTTTTGTAGTGTCATGTTTTCATGGTTACACTTTAGTCTTGAAATCTTATTACATTGATTTAGCATGATTCATTGGATACTTATGGCCTTTTTAGTATGAACACAAGTATGATATGAACTTCAACCTTAAGTCTAGTTAATTTATGATACGATTTTGAGCTTAGTCTCACATTATATGTATGTATAAGCATTATATGTATATATGTCTTATTTGGGAGGATTATTTAATACATAGAGGACACGAATTTAGACAACTCAAGTCTCATAACTATGTGCCACCATTGGTTTGAGTATACTGTTTGTTGGATAACTCCATATTGCCCTAAGAAACAATTTAGTGAACCACATAAATATAATAGAGTTCTATGATCTTGCAAGGTATAAAGCAGCCCTTCCAACTGGAATTATAAGTTGCGCATCACGAGCTCACATGACATATGGTGGTTATACGAAACTCCCCCATTTTAATGTATTTTTTTATGATGAGCTCTCAAGTCATCATGATCTTTTTTAAGAATATTATTTTAGGAATATTATTATGTAGTGCTACTGATTTTAACTTATGCATATAATATACAAATGTTTTCTCCTAGTTCCTTTTTCTATAATTGAGATTTATTTATTTTTCTTCACTGATCTATCATATATTACTTTATTTAAGTATGTTGGTTCCCCTTGCATACTCAATACATTCCACATACTGATGCATACCTCTCCTTATATTACATTCTTTTATGTAAATATCGATACCCATTCTCAAACTCGTGGCTAGTAAGAATTGCAAGTTTTCAATCAATAGTTGGTGAGTCCTTCTTGTTTGAGGGATTCATAGAGAAGTTTAGTTAGTTTCTTGTTTAGTTTTGGCAGGTAGGGTCCATGTCTCGATAGACTTATTCTTTTATTTTAAACACTAGAGGCTTGATTTAGACATTAGTTTTCTTTTAGTCATCATGGATATTTTACATTCTAATTGGACATTTGATGGATATATTTTAACTTACACTTTATTTATTATGTGTTATGCTTAATATATACCAAGGTTTATCTTGGAGTCACTCGTGGTTTCAGGTACGGTGTTCTAGTTAAGGTGCAGGCTCAAGCTGTGAAAAACCTGGTATAAGAACATAGAGTTCAAGTGTCCTAGGATGTCTGAAAAGTTGCACCTAATAGAGTTCTTTTTATGGGTGTGAAGCATGCCATACTTATAAGGAGAAGGCTATAAAATTCTTAGAAAATGATTCCCTTTATTCTAAATCTTGTTCATGAAATTGAGTTTAACTCTATTTAATTCTTCTGACTCGTGCTTATGTATATTTCAGATCATGGCTCCTAGAAAAGTTGTTGCTTGTCTGATGCAAACTACAAATAGTGGATACCCCACTAGGCATAATTAGAATCCCTAAGATCCACCAATTGTAGCCAAGCCTATAGGTCAAATGTAATTGCAGAACAACCCCCTTAGGCTAATGTTAGCAATGTAAAGTTTTGCAATGCCATCCAGATATTGGCGTAGACTATGATAGTTCAAGTTGACAGTCAAGGAGCAGGCCCTAAAGGCCACTAGAATATCCAAAACACTTCACGGATTCACAAGTTTTTAAGGAAGAATCCACCAAAGTTAATGGGATCAAAGCTTAATGAGGATCCAAAGAACTTTGTAGAGGAAACTCAGAGAATACTTTAGGTTATGCAAATTATAGATGTAGAGTATGTTGAATAGGCTTTCTATCAACTTAAGGTTGTTGCTGGAATATGGTATGATCAGTGGAAGAAGGCCAAGGTAGAAGATGCACCACCTCTTACTAATGTTGTGTTCGAAGAAGCATTTATAGGGGGTTTCTTTCCGCGAGAATTGAGGGAGGCAAAGGTAAGGGAGTTCTCTAATCTGAATTAGGAGTCTATGAGTGTGCAAGAGTATAACCTCAAATTCACACAATTATCTTTCTATGCTCCTGAGATGGTGACAAATATGAGAAGCATGATGAGCTTGTTCGTGTTGATACTCTTCCGCCTATCGAATAAATAAGGTATGGCAGCCATGTTGATTGTGGATATGGACATAGCTAGGCTCATGACCTATGTGTAGCAAGTTGAGTAGGTAAAGTTGAAGGATAGAAAGGAGTTCCGAAATAAGAGAGTCAAGACATCAAATCTTGAGTCCAACCAATAGAGGACCGAAAATAGAAATCATCCATCCTATCAACAGAGGTCATCTAGGCTAGCCCCATCTTTAGCTAGTGCACCCACCCCAGGTCCAAAACTGATCACAAAGGAAGGGATTATGGCTGCAGTTAGTGTTGCTAATGATTAAACATCTTATCCTGGTTGCAACAAGTGTGGCAAGAATCATTTGGGTGAATATCTTTATGATAAGGGTAGGTGTGTTAGGTATGGAGAAGTAGGTTATAAACTAAGGGATTTCCCCTTAACAAAATAAGAAATGAGGTAATAGGACTTATTCTACCACATCCTAAGTTCTAGTAGGCTGGAACTATCAGAAGGACACCACTTCTAGTACTAATTCTAACGAAAATAACTTCTAGTCTTATCTTCTTGTTAGGTTTAGGAGAACTCTACTGATGTTGTTATCAATATGTTGAAGGATTTCTCTATTGATGTTTATGCTTTGTTAGACCCTAGTTCTACATTATCCTTTATGACTCTGAATATTGTTGAAAATTTTTGTTTTAGTCCTAACTAACTCTTAGAACCCTTTTCTATGTCTACTTCTATCAGAAAGTCAATGTTAGTTGAACAAATATATAAAAATTGCACTATCTCAGTTCTTCATAAGAATACCTCAGCCGATCTAGTTGAGTTAGATATGACAAACTTTGATGTTATTCTAGGTTTGTTTTTTTGAGCAAGAAAATGATCTTGTCCTTCCAATGAGTGAAGTTTGATTCATCAAAATGAACTAGTTTGATAATGTCTTTTAGATCTTCAACAGCAGGCAATAACTTCTCCATAATGAATAACTCTTGAAATTCGTAAATTACTGAGAAATTCAAAACTTTGAGGCGTGAAAAAATACTATCATTCAAGAGTTATAGCCTGTATATAAATTTAGGAATTTATAAGCAATGCTCTATGAGGATACAAAAAAATCTAAAACGTATTTGCAATTGAGTACGCTACTTTAGGGAGTGCTACATATTTATAGAATCACGGAGTAGATCTTTCAAGAGGAGTCGCTTCTTTTTTGAACAGATGCATTTTTTTATATAATTAAATTTTGGATATTAAATAAATAAATTATCTAAATAAAATTCTTAATTAAAGATTCGATCCGACCTGTGCCCAAACCTCAAGTGCAAGTCCAAGTTATTATATATATATCAGTAGACTTAATTAAATAGACTTAATGGTCTAAATCTTGAAAAAGCCCCACAAATGGTCTTGCACTACTATAATGACCCTGAAGGTTATTTTTGGTATTTTTAATAAAATTATTAATTTACTCCTCTCAATAGTTTCTCCGAGTTCTATTTAATTGATTTTAAAAGTTATTTTTTAATAACTTTATGAAAAGTTGAATTTTTTTGCTAAAGAGTTAAGTTTTAAAGGCTTAAGTTGCTTAATTTTTAGTTTTAGAGATTTGAGTCTCAAAATGAAATTATGTTGATTCTATCAGTTTTAGAATGTGAAAATTAGTCTAGAAGAGTTGTCGGAATCAAATTTGGAGTTGTTATATGGATTTGAGGTCTGAAATTGAAAATTGAGTTAAAGTTTGACTTAGGTTTGACTTTTACCAACATTTTGAGTTTGGATATTAGGATTGTATTTCTAATAGTCTCATTAGTTTCGAGAGGTGATTTTATCTCTAGAATGAGATTCGGTATAATTTTTTGGGTGTTCAGATAGTGTGTTGGTATTTCTAGTGCTTTAAGTTAGTTTAGTTGCAAATATTTATCAAGTTTTGGGTCAAGGAGAACTCGGATTCAATTTTGAATGATTTCATTGAGTGTGAAACATCAAATTTAATAGAGTAGTATATATAATTTGTGGTACAGGATTCCAAATGAATTTCAAGGGTCCATTCCGTGATTTGCCTATTTTGAAAATTATTGATATGTGGTGCATCCATCCTTCTTTGCGTTCATGGCACCTTGTCCGTGTTCGTGAGAAGGCACTCATGTGACCTCTACGTTTGTGGAGAAGACCGCATCCGTGGGGTAAATCATGTAACCCTCTGTGTTCATGATAATCCCTTCGCATTGACCTTTTGTACTCAGCGATTGCAGAAAATAAAACCCTTGAAACAATAAGTAATTTTAGATATTAGGGTTTAAGTTATTTTCTCCATTTTTGAACTTTGAAAGCTCGGTTTGGACGATTTTTAAGTGATTTTTCACGGAAATTTCATTGAATAAGCTATTTTTAATTTATATCTGCGTTATCTATTGATTATTTCTTGATTTTAACATCAAATTTAGTGTTTTCAATTGAAAAAATTGGGCTTTTTCATGAACTAAAATTTTCGACAAAAATGGTGGTTGTGAGGTTACTTTAAGTTATTGAAATATTTTCACCAGTAATTTACTGAAACATTAAGGAACATTTTTATACAAAAAATTCTAAATTTTAACCTTATTTTTTGGTATTAAATCTTTGAACCATTTTACCTTGTTTATGCAAATTTCATGATTTTGATGTCTTTGGCTTTGAAATTTGATTGTGAATCATCATTTGACTAGATTGTAGTGCATTGGAGTATAATCGAAAGTGAAAAGCTATGACATTAGAGTGATCGTGATTTTTGGCTAAGACAAGTGAATTTCTAACCCGTAGTTAAGTGTGTTGAACTTTGTATTTTCTGTTTGTGTGTTGGGGAGTAATGGGGATTCAAGAATGTATAAATTATTCATGAAATGACTTAATGGATGCATCGGGGTAATAAAATGGATATGTTATAATATGTGTAGCTTGACTCTTGATTCCGTATGTACTTGTTGGTGATATTGATCCTTGAATTGAGAATATAGATTGACTATGTGATTTTCGTTGTTGAGAATTGTGTTGTTTATATTGACTCAAGTGTTGAGTATTATTTCATGCTATTATAGGAATGGATATTTAAGCGTTATTGTAATGACCCTCCAGGTCATTTCTGTGGTTCCGCGAATATTATCAGTTTGAGTATTTTCCTAGTGACCTCGGGCTATTTATAATTTATTAGCATTGATTGCTCGGTCGTTGGATGAATCGTTTGACAATTATATAATTTTTCGAGTTAAATGAGAGATTATACTTGTATAATAATTTTTCATGTAAAGTCCTAGTAAATGACCTCAAAGTGGAATTCTGACAGTTCTATCAGCTCCGGAAAGGCCAAATTAGGTTAGGAGCATGTTCAGTGCAATTATATCGAGTTTTGCAATTTTAGCAGCAGAAATGAGTTAATAGTTGACTTTAGTCAACGTCCTTGGGAAGAATTCCCCAAATGGGAATTCTAACCGCCCCTTTGGATCTGAAACGTCGAGTTTGGTCTAGAGGGACCTTTTGTTCGGTTCCCGAGGCTTTCGAGTGTGTTTTGGTCCCTCCGATAGATTTTGATATTGGTAAATGGGACCCACATTGTAATAAAATGACCTCCGATGGGAATTTCAACTACACCATTGAGTTTGGAATGTCATTTCTGATCAGATTTCATATATGGATTATCTTTTTGTGACTTTGGATGAGGCCGGAGCATTGAAATTAAATTTGAGTGGTTGTTGAAAGATAAAGACGGCTAGTGACGTGGCCGAACCACAGGTCGCCATGTGTCAAAGGCGGCAAAGTGATATATGTACCCAAAATTCACTCCAGAAACGCAAAACGTGCGAGCCAGTTTTCTATCAGCGATTTCACCTCCATTTTTTGTTTAATTTCGATGATTCAAAAGGCTAATTTGTGTATTTTTTCTAGAGGAACATCGTGACAGTGTTGGAAATTGATTTTGGCACATCGTTTGAGGTGAAATTCACTATTTTTATGCTATATTTTTTATATGTTTATCGAAAACTTTGAGTTGTGATTTCTTATTCGTTTTGAGTCGAATTTTGGTGAAATTTGGGTCTACTCTATGCGTTTTTGTGAGGCGCACATCGTTGTGATATCAGAATTAATTGATAGCGCTTCATTTGGTGCGAAAATCTGATTTTAGTTGTTGTTATGTTGCAGCTTTTTTGAAAATTTTGAGTTGCGATATCTCGGCCATTTCTTATAGGAATTAAGTAAAATGTTAGTCTAAATTGTACTACTTTTCGAGACCTACATCATGGTATATTCAGATTTTATTAATTTGATCAGATTTTTGAGTAAATTGGCAAAGAAGATGTTGTAAATAAATATTTTTTTCCGATAAGAAATGCAACTTCATTTTTAAGTCGTTTCTCTGCCTTCTGGGATCTGTTTTGGGCTCAATTTTTGGATATGAACTCAGGGTGATATAGGGATCATTTTATGAGGGTTGGTTTGGTATTTCGGGCGTGGGCTCCATTTTCTCCGTTTTAGTTGCATTTGATGTATTTTTCCCGATTTCTTGAGGTATTATAGCCAAAGCGGTTGTATTGATATTGTGACTCATATTTTGATAGTTGAGCGACATTTGGAGATCATCAAAGAGGAAAAACTCAGGTGGACTGATCTGGAGCATGTGGATTCGCCTTTCAGGTAGGCTAGGCTTTCTTTACCTATAGACTGAGCTGAAATTCATGTGTATTGAGAACTTGGTTATGGTTGGAAGTCCTGAGTAAGATATATATATATGTCGTGTAGCTGATTGCTCATAATATTTTTTGCTATGCATTTAAACACTGTTGTCATGATTTATTAATACTTATTTTCCTGGATAGTCCTTATACTTAGTATATGGGGTAACTATGGTTATTTTGGGATACCTGTGGTTGTTCTGGACTGTGCTAGTTGTGATCGCTATAGTAGTTGAGTGCTGACATTGTTGAACCACGAAAAGGCCTGGTAAAGGCTGGATATGGGCTAATGCCCTGTGATAGGTACATATTCTAGCTTAACTTTTATTTGTAGGAATGTGTAGTCTGATGCTACTGAGGTATGCTGGTTGTGAGGTTGTTTGTTGATTATATGTGGTATTGTGGACGGACTTTGGTATAGATATGATTCTGATGGGACGAATTGTTTGGGATACCTATGATACAATCGTATTATGGATTGATTCTAGTATAGATATGAATTTACTGGCCTTGGTTGTTCTAGATACTTGTGATATACCTGTTGATTTCCCTTTGGGTCTGAGGCCCTATTGGTTATGCTTCGAGTCGATGACGTCGTCGATTGCTCGTGGGTCAAGGACCTAATTGATTTTCCTTGGGTTTGGGGTCTAGTTGATTTTCCTTGGGTTTAAGGCCCAGTTAATTTTCCCTGAATTTGAGACCCATGGTTACTCAGAGTACTTGTGATTGACTGGGACGTGGTGTTTTTTGCTTTGGGTGGGCATAACCCAATATTAGTCTGTGAGATATATGCTTCTGTATACAGTTGTTAATCTTTGTACATTTGTTATCCTTATTGAGGTTGGGATTAGCTAGTATTGTCTGAGGGACGATGATATACAGTTGTGTGGGTTGGATTGTGTGTAATATATAGATGTTATGAGTGTTATTGCCTATGTTCACTCTGGCACGATATGACTCAAGAGTTTCGGATCCGGATAGACTGGTTGAGTGAGTTCTATTTTGATACTTTGAGTCCTAGATGACGTTTCCCGCTACTTTTGAGCTTTGGTAGCCATGTCGGAGTGTCTGAGACCCGGGAGTCATACCTCATGGTCCGAGTCTAGTGACCACGACTGGGATATTGGGTGGTGGATGTTGATTCTGAGGTTCGAGCACTAGTGGTTGTTCTTGGGTTCGAGGCCCAGTGGTTCTTCTTGTGTTCAAGGCCCAGTGGTTGTTCTCGAGTTCGAGGCCCAATGGTTGTTCTTGTGTTCGAGGCCCAGTGGTTGTTCTTGGGTTCTGAGATACTATGATTTGTTCAAAGAGATATGGCACACTGATTGTTTTGGGTCTGAGACCCCGTCGATTATATTTTGGGTTCGAGGCCCGATTGATTGTGTTAGGGGGATTCTTTCTCCCGCGGGGATATGTCCCACCATTATATATATTGTCAGACCATTTGGCCCTGACTGACTACCCTGACCGGAGGCCAGGTCGGGAAGGAGGTTCGAGGCCCCATTCATATTATAGTGATTTGAGGCCACATTCATATTATAGGGGTTCGAGGCCCCCAAGTGACAGTTAGCGGTTCTTAGGGGTTTGAGGCTCTATTCATATTATAGGGGTTCTAGGCTCCAGGTGACAGTTAGGGTTCAAGGCCCCAAGTGACAGTTAGGGGTTCGAGGCCCCAAGTGACAGTTAGGGTTTTGAGGTCCTACATGACCGTTAGGGGTTCGAGGCCCCATGTGATGTTGTATCCTGCACTGGTTGAGATCTCATGCCAGCCATTACTAATTTGTGTACCCTCCTCACCTATACACACACTCCGATTGTGCGTGGGTGTACCCTCTGGGTTTATGGGGGCTCAAGGGGCGTTCAGTCTTAGATAATAGGGTCTTACACCCACGTGCAGCCGACCTGTAATCATGTGATATTTGGAGTTGGATTTTATTGTGATTCAATTGATCAGATTGTGTGCAGGTGTACCTTCGAGGCTTATGGGCCTAGTTGGCGTACAAGCATAGATATTAGGGCCTTGTACCCTTGTACATCACTATGTCTCAGTTGGGGACAGTTGTGGTGGCCCTACACAGTCTTTGTCAGTTGATACCGATATCAATCACTTGGGTTGGTTCAGTTCACCATTGTTCATCGCCTTGGTTGGTTCTGTTATGGTTTGAGGGTTTCCAGACATATTGTTTCCTTGATCTGAGTTTTGATTTGGCTAAACCTGCTACAGTTCTTTATATTTGAGTCTTCTGATTTTATTATATTTTCATTCAGTCAGTCGTTGATGCCTACTGGGTGCCTATTATCGGTACTCACCCCTATATTTATGCATCTTCTCATGGTGCAGGTCCAGGTACTAGCTGCAGTCACTAAGTTAGGGATTCGCAGGCGATTCAGGGGACATTGGTGAGCATCAGCAGCTCTGGATATTCTATAGTTTCCTTCTATTTGACGACCATTTTTTATATTCAGACACTGGCCTTGTACACGTAGTTTGAATTTATAGGTATGAATTGTTATTCTGGTTATGTATGTAGATATGTATATTTTTATTGTAAGTTTATAATAGCTCTGTACAGGTGACTTCCAGGTCCTGTGATAGGTTGTTGTTGGCTTATTTTGTATGTCATTAGCTATCGTTATGCTTAGCTATTCGGATAGGTGTCGAGGATTTTGGGTTGGCTTGCTTGTAGGTGGGATCTAACAGGCGCCATCATGACCTGAAAGGTTGGATCGTGATACTTATGAATATGATATAGGGGGCGGGGCAAGGGGGTTGTATAATCTTGATATTGTGGTGAAATTGTTAAAGAATACTAGAGGAAATGTTGACTCTTTAATGAGTATACTTGATTGATGATGGAAAGTGGATATTGAGAACATGAGAAATGATGTGGTTTTACTATCAAGTGATTCGCTTGATAATGATTCTATTATTGAAAGGATAATAAGATTGATTGTTCGATTATTGATTATATGAATTGTGTGAATGATTATTCGATTATTGATTATATGAATTGTGTGAACTCTTTGCATACTTTCATGTTATTTGAATGTGATTATTATGTTAAATGATATAATGATTGAATTCCATCATTGATGACAAGTCGAAGGGAAATGGTATCGACTAGAAAGGATAAAAATGTCGAAGGAAAATAGTTTCGGCAAAGTGTAACAAGAAGAAAAAGTCAAAGAGAAATGGTACCGACTAGAAATGAAAGATAAACGTCAAAGGAAAATGATTTCGATGAATACATGGTCTATATGAGCCCTTAATGGATTCCGATCTGAGGTGATCAACAGATGTGTATCATAAGACTGATATGCATCACGATTACTTGACATTGCATTGTATAATTTGCATTTTCATTACATCCCATCTCATTTCACTCGTTGTATCAATGTGGATATATGTATAAAGTATGATATATTGGTTAACTCTGTACTTATAAATATTTGAAAATTATTTGTTATTTTGCAGTATACTTATATGGTGGAGATGTATATTGTGTATGTTGGAAAATAAAGCAATCAAAATATTTAGTATTACAAAAATATGATTAAATAATAATTTAAAATGAACATTAATATAGTGTTTTTCAAGGAGTATAATATAGATGAGATTGGATATTAAAATAACACATGAGTTGAGACATAAATTGACTATAAGAATTGAATTTGAAAAACTATTTACTTTAAAAATCTAATAAGGATCACTTTCACATAAATATAAGCATTACATTAACTTATAAAGAGAAAAATAAATGATCGAAAATAAAAAAAAAAAAATTGAAAATGTTAGTTTTTGAGATGATTATATAAACAAGTTATGAATATGAATATTAATATGTCATGATTAATTACTATGCACTATTACTTTTTGCTAAAATAAATTACAACATGAGCACAAAAAAATAATTTTAATTTCTTCTTAATTTTTCTCTCTTATTCTATTCTCTTTTTTTTTTAATCATATTTTCTCACAAAAAAAATAAATAAGCACGAGAAACTCATATAATGATAAGCAAATAGATTCACAAGGGAGATATTTAAAATCGAAATTAACTATCGAAATTACATGTGAGAAATATCAAATATACCCCTAATTTTTGTGAGTTTTTTAATACAAAATTAAAATAAACAAATTAAATTATTTACGACCTTATTTAATAGTAACCCCACAAGAATCATGTATTAATGTTGTAGTTTTGTGTCCCTATGTTTTGCCTATTCAATAAGTTGCAGATCATTATTTATATTTATTATTACTACAACATCTAATTAAGTAGTTTTATTAATTATTATATTTGTA
>JBCEWC010020086.1:0-11094 GCA_038996855.1 Solanum aculeatissimum
TCGTGCCTCCACATAGAAAAATAGAAATCGTTGGAGCAAGTACTAACTTTGTAATACAATTGGATACAACCTCGATACGATATTACCGAATATCATACTAAATTAAATTTTGATTTATCGATTATCGAATCAAAGTTTAAAAATTGGATATTTGGTATCTACTTTTAAATACAAGTTACCGTCTTGCCAAACTAAAAATTTTAAAATTTCAAACCAAATAGCATATTCTCACACCTAAATACATTTGATTCATAAGATAAAAACTAAAAGAAAGTATTATTATTAAGTTTAGTATTTTAAAAGGTGCGGACGTGTGGCAAGGCATTTTACACAGCATGGTATGAGGAGGCGTAAGCCCTGAGACATGGAACGTAAGTTCCATGAATCCATGGGGCATATATATATCTCATATATCTTTAGTTTAAACTTTTATTACTAAAGTAAAACCTTCAATAATTCTGCAAATAAATTTATGACTAATCTTCTCTTCAATAATTTTATAATGAATAAGAATTTTTCTGACAGGTATTAATTTTTTAGGTTATAGCTTGTTGCTGAAAAATATTGCTAGGATAACATTGTTCTACTTTGTTTTTAAATTTTTGCTACTAAAGTAAAACCTTCAATTATTTTATAAATAAATTGATGGTCAACCTTTTCTTTAAAAAAATTTACAACAAACAAGAATTCTTTCTGATAAGTATTAATTTGTTAGATCATAGCTTGCTGATGAAAAATATTGTTAGAATAGCATTGTCCACTTCGCTCTTCAAGCTAAATTTCCCCTTGAATTTTTCTTCATATACCAAAATTTCAAAAAAAAAAAGTGTTCTACTTTGTTTGAAAAAATATGTTGAGAGTGTTCTACTTTGTTTGAAACAATATGCTAAATCACGTCTTATACGATTGTAATCAGCTGACAGATCTACTCATGAATGTGTCATATGAAGGAGAAGTGCATGATAACTCTTTTAAAGAACTTTCATCACAAGTAGATAAAATGAAATGGTCGTCGTTTCATCCGAGAATTTTAAAATGTTCATGCATTTCAAAATGATTAACAATCGTGCGATACGTTTTCACAGTATCATTACAAGGTACTGTTTTGAATGGATTTTTTGGTGCAATGGCCAACTGGGTGTGATTTTTAATACAGGCTTGTTGATTGTGTTGAGGGTGAATAACTCTTTTTTTTTGTCGATAAGATACATAGTTGATGGCCCCTGTTTGTTGTCTCTATTTGGTTAGACAAGTTGCTCAAGGTGTGTGGAGCAGCTGTGGGTTTTCTAGGTGAGAATTAGGCATTGAAGGTGGACGAATCAACATTAAGAAATTTATATGAAATACAGGACATAATATGGAGCAAGCAAGAGATTGTGTTTGCGAAATCAAATAGAAAAGGGAAAAATAGAAACTTTTACAAAATTTAACAAGATCTATAACTTGACATTACAGTCTAAATATCCAGTATAAATTGCAACAAGCTAAAGACGAGACAAAGATTAGATATGCCATTGTCAAATTCTCCTGAACTGGAGCTCTTGTTGCTTTATCTAATGACAATATTAAACTGCAATTCTTTGAGCCCCACTTAATGTGCAGGTTCTCTACAAATCTGAGCAGATTTTTGTATTTCATCTCGCTTTTGAGCTCCATAGACAACACCTGAGATGTAACATCCTATAATAAGATTAGCAGGTAAAGTACCATCGACCTCGGCTACTAAAAAATGTAACAAATAACTCACAGCTCAATCCACTAAGGTACATCATCAATCCTATATATCTTGTGCAAATACATAGATATAAGATAACATGATTCAAATTATAAGACTCCTACAAATACTGGACTAGGATATTGGATTAAAAGTCCTAATATACCCCGTCAATCTAGCGAGATGACATTACAACAAATTATCACACAAAAAGAAAAATTAAGATAAGGGTAAACCCTTTGTAAAGACGTCAGCTAATTACAAGCAAGATGACATAAGTTCAACAACCAAATTCCCTTGAGCTACTTTGTCACAAATATAATGAAAATTCACATCAAATATATGTGGAGCAGTCATGAAATAGATAAGGAGACATGTATGTTGAGCTAACATTATCGCATAGAACTAGAACTGGTACACGAAAATAAAGACCAAACTCTCAAAGAAGAGTATAGATGATAGTCTATTTAGTCGTTGGACATTCAAATTTACAAGTCTATGCTAGTTCCGCAGCCCATCAAAAGAGGATATGGATTGCCTCTCCACTTCACAATCATTGCTTCCACCGATGCTAGTCTCCCTTGATGACTCAGCGTCACGCTCTCCACCAGGCCTGCCGGACAAAACAAAAAGAGCACAAGATACAAGGTAGGATAGATGTTAAATACCCAGCCACACCACATTCAAGTTATCTTTGAGTGAAAGAAAGAAATATTACCTAAAATATCCAATTAGATTTCACAATAACAGACAATCATACAAGTTAAACAAACTGTTAACATGTAGCAATCAACTAATCTACTTGAACCAACCAATTAACAATATTTTTTTAGTGTGAGATGAGTAAAATACATTATATATTAACAAGGCTTCTCCATTGATTTACAGTTTTATTCTTGGAGAACATGTCCATATAAGTACTAAAAGAAAAACTCTATGCATCATACATGGAAGATGTACCAACTACCAAGTGCCAAGTTACTTTAGCCACTAAAGTAGCTAAAATGAATTTCTAAAATTATGAAGTGCACATTGTTTCTCACTGAACCATCTTTAGATGCAGTTCCAGGTTTCAACCTCACGGTATCACAATAAAATAAACTCAAAAATATTGATCACAGGCATCACGATAAAATAAAATCCAGAACATTGGAATCCTATTAATTTGGCATGTGTGTTTCGTGTACCATGAAATGATAAAGATCATGAAACAGATAAAGATGGTGACAAATCTTCATAGTGTGACTCAATGATACTATGTAACAAATAACTCAAGTCTCAATCCGTCGCCAATATACATCATCAATCCTATATATCTTATACAAGTACATGGAGACGTAATATAACATAAACTGTAAAACTCATACAAGTTCTAGACTTTGATATTGGACTCCTAATAAAACATAATATGTTGCTACAACTTTGCAAATCCACAAATCACAGCTAGGTGGAGATTTCAATTCTGACAACAACAAAGTATTGTGTTGAGCAAGTTGCTGCAACCCCATCAACTTAGAGTACATTATATCAAGCTTAAAATTGCTTGTATATATGTTGTTAATTCAGTACTTTCGCAGCATCATTATGTCTACTTAGTGGTCTGTCTTCTTCCCTTGAATATCATTATGTGTGGGTACAAGTTGAATTATTTCAACTACAAGCGATTATGATATTTTGTTCTTAAGTCTATACTAAAAACCCCAATGTGTAGGTCACTTACCCTCTAAGAGACTTATACAGTGTTGATTTTTTTGTTCAAATGTCAGAGAAGTGAAAGTTGTCTGAGCATGTGAAGATTTACATAACCTGGATGTGAAAAAACATTCTCTGTTTTTTCTTGTACAAAAATTACATTACTGATTATAACACTAGTTTAATTAAAACTTTATGAACTAGTTTCTGACACAAGTACAATGCAAGTCTATATGAAACAGATAGAAAAAAGTTCTATATGATACAAACGAGTTACTGGTGGAATACAATTGAGGACTTTGTTTGTCGAAGTTCCTTGCTTGAAAGAATACGATCACACCTTCAGTTGTATTGAGATGGACTACCCTATTATTATCCATAATCAAATTGGTTTAAAAGAATTTTGGTGACTTGCTAGCTGATGGCGATATAAGTAGTGGGCTAGTGACACTTGCAAGCAGTGAAGTTTACTTTTACAGTGATGCATGTTGATAGGAGGAAATTTAAAAAAAATAAAGTATTAGTTTATGTACGTAACAATCTGGGCATAAAAGAAATAGAGACTTAGGAACTTAATAATAGTACATTATATATTAACTTAACCTTAAACTAAAATCATATCATAACAGATCTACTGAATAATCTCTGTGTAAAATATAGAAAAAGTACCACTAAAATGCCCATAATAGAAAATGTGACAAACTTAAGTACTAAACATCAAACTAAAGTACGATAAACACAAACCTAGACAACCATTACAAATTTAAAGCTATAAAAAGCAAATTAGAAGTAGCCCACAGAGAAAACATTAAGCATTTGATTGGTGATTTGCATTTTTATCGGTTGATGAACCTCTTACACCCACCGGTGAAACAATTTTATTCTCCTCCACATCAACAAGCTGAAATAATTTTTAAAAAAGACATTCAATACAACACACTCTAGTAGAGTTTCTGTATAGATCCTAGCTTGGACCTTTAGAAATGCACACAATTTTACAATGTTGATTGGTGAGTACATAATTACCAAAGAAATACTAGCCATAGTGAAAAAAGAGACATGACGAATCATTATTATATCCTGACACATATTTCACCCACCTAGTAATTATAGTATTAAAGATCTTTACTTAGGCTTCGAATCATAGTTTTAGACCATTCTCATGTTAGCAACTAAAACTATATAAAGTATGACCTTGTGCAAAGCTCATAGGAAAAAAACATTCACATATTTGAATTGGTTATTCTAGTCAAGAGAAACAGAGAAAGAATCTGAAATGTCAGAGACCGAAAAGTTATAGCTACCTCAATACAGTCAAGAACTTAGTTCATACTTTGATGTGATCAATAAAATCTATAGCTATCTCAATACAGTCAAGAACTTACTTCATATTTTGATGTGATCAATAAAAAACGTAGGCATAAACTTTTTATAATAAGGTACTTAGACAAAGAATGTTCAGTTTGATATTACATAGAAGTACAGTGTTACTAGTTAAATTGAATAGAATTGGTTGTAATAGAAGAAGTACACATAATATTTACTTTCTATCTGTGATTGAGGAGCAAACAAACTAGCAAATTCTTCAGGAATCCCTCCTTCCTTAAATATCATGTAATCCTTCAACGCATTCAAGGTTCCTTCAAATTGGAACTCTAAACGTACGACCTTTTGATGCAAATAGGTAGAATTTGCAGATGATGCACCATAGCTAAATGAAGAAATGCTTAGCTTGCTAAGTCGTCGCTTGGTACTCAAGAAGGATAGTAAAGCTTCAAGTAGCTTTTGCATTTTAATTGGGTCATTTCGAAGCTTAAAGTTATTTTCAACTTCAATGTTAAAGGATGAAAAAAAAACAACTGAAGAAGAATCATAGCTATTTTGTTTCTCACAAAAGGAAAGAAAGGATTTCAATATTTTTGAATTTTTTTTTAAAAAATTGTTATGCTACATATTCATAAAAGCTGTTAAAGTAGTGATTTACTCCACTAATTGAGCAATTCTATTACACTACAAAATAGACACATATTTGTTAATGTATCTAATGTATTTGAAACCTAAGATATGATAAGATATATAATATCACAAACTAACGAGAATCTAAATAATTACCTCCTAAAGTAGTGGAATTTGTAGTGTTTATCCTATTGAAATAATTAACAAGAGGAATACAAACTCAACGTCTACTTAAACTATAATAGATAAATATTACAAGGTAATATTTCTATTTAGCTAGTTATATTGTAACTCCTACTAATATAATATCTCTATTTAGTTGGAGTGGATCATGTCAAGTGTTGTTTAGTATCACAATGCAAAAAATTTATGTCTAAAAAAATCATATATGTATATATATATATATATTTTTTTTTATAGTTGTACCCAAAATCTTTACATAGTAACAAAATGCAATATTATCTTATAGATATTTACATTAGTATTGGGATGATCAAGAACATTTTTAAATTTAATATTTTTTTATTCATCGAAATAATAAATTAGCCCGATATAATTCATTATTTTTTAAAGCTTGCGCGACTAGCTCGAATGAATTGGAGCACCTTTTCATTATGTTATATGAATTTAGTAGAATTTAAGTTAAAATGCATTTCTGCTCCACTAAATTAATAGATAAACTTAATTAACGTAACTATCTCATGTGAAATAACAAGTTCAGACTCACGTGCCTGTCAAATTCGATAGTATTCGAGACTGTTGTAAACATATAATCCAATCTTAATTCTAAAGGCAAAAGGAATAAAGGTGGTCTAAGATATAATTCAAAATTTTAAATTTATAAATTTTTAATCATAATCACAGCTTTTGTTTAATGTTTCTAAATATATCATTTTTAATACTAGGAATAAGAATAAGTTGATAAAATTTCAATTCAACAGTTCTTATATATTATAATTCTGTACTTTAATAATTAATTTTATTCAATTATTTTTTTTATACACATTGTTACTTAAGATCTTTATGGGTGAGAAATAAATTTCAAATTAATAAATTAACATTGTACTACTATATTTTTGAACTTCTTGTTGCGTAATCTAAGTAATTAACGTCATTTAAATTGAGTTCTAATTTGGATTAAATATCATATATATTTCAATCGTGTTAAATGCAAAGAATAAATTTATACTAGTAATGTATATAATTTTTAATTCAACTCGAACTCGACGCTCAAGCATGCACCTATACAACGATAAAAAAAAGAGTTATTATTTATATTCACCCTAAAACGATTAAACTTTCATTCATCTCTCAACCCAGTAGGCCTTTCATAGTTATTCGACCAAAACCTTCTTTTATTTCTAGTTTTATCTTTTGTAAATCAACTCTACCTGCTTGTGTACTCAAGTTTATCTTTTTGCTAATAATGTTTAGCCTCTTCTCAGCAAGAGCCAAATATATATTTTGATTTTTAGTAAAGGTTTTTTTAATATTTTATTCATTTTAATTTGTTTAACCTATTTTAGTTTGATACAGAATTTTAAAAAATATAGAAGACTTTTGAATCATATGATTTTAAACTAAAGATATGTTGGATGTATCAAAATATCATTTAATTTATTAATGTTTATTTTGTATAAGAAGTCCCTTAATCATTTTAATCGAAAATGTCATATATAATTTAAAGATAAAACATCATTTTTAATCTTTGTTAACCATAAATGTTCCTCAAAATTAAGATTTAATGTTACTTTTAACATTTGTAAGTAAGAGTTAATGTTGATTTTAAGAAAATATTCAATGGTTTAATTAACAAATATAATCATAACACGAGAAAAATCTAACATTTTTAAATAAGGGTTAGTTTTACTTTTAAATGTTAGTTTTTTATGGTCATATATGTTAATTTTATGACTCACGTTAATATTAATTTTGATTTAATATTTAATTACTAATTAAATTTTAATTGGATAATGTTGGTGGAAGTGAGAAATTATAGATACGTTGGTGAGAAGTTAACTTTCCTTACTTATAATGATGAAAAGTGAGACAGAAAGTAACTGGTGCTCTCTCGCTCTTTAAATACTGAAGAATACCATACTTCCATCTTAGATAAAGAAAACTAATAAATACTTCCACTCAAATCAAGTCGTACTTATTCTGAAAGAGAGAAAGAAAACTAATATTTTGTCAAAAACAAGAAAAAGACTTCCACTCAAATCAAGTCAAGATCTCATGACTGATTCTGGTATTATCATCTAATTTTGATGTTTAAATTTGCAGGAATTCTACAAAAAGAAAAGATGGAGTCACAAGCCAGTACAAGAAAGGATAGTCAAGAAATCAAGATAGAATCAAGAATATCAAAGTCACGAGAAGAAGAAAATCAGACAGGATATCTACTCAAAAATCAAGGAGATACCAAGACATACAAGGAAGACTCTTCCCATAGAAATCTCGAAAATCAAGATTGATTGGAAGATTGATGGAAAGGGAAGGTTTCCCAATCAAGTAACCTCTAACTACGACCATCACCCATCATAATGTTATCTCCTTTTTCACACCGCTTCTCAAAATTCAAGTTTAGGGCCTAGTACTAACATGTGTATCACACACTTCTCTCATATTATACCAACTTGTAACTACTAAGTAACAATTTAGGAACATAGGCCCTCTAAAATCTTATAGCGAATACTCTATCAACACATCCATTCTTAACAATTCAAGTACCATTCACCTATCCACCTATTCACTTTACCTTCTTATCTAGCTAAGCTTATAACTTTGTAAATTTCATGGGGATCTCACTTAGAAATCATAAGCTTAGTTTAGATCTATCACATTGAAAGCACTTCATTCCCCTATTCAACCTCTATACTTGACCCTCACTAATACTATGACACATAAACATAAACCTCTTTCTAGGTTGAGCACACTCCAACTCATCCTAACAATAATTCTTTCTGTATACCTTATCATGAAAATCAAATGGTACTTATTACTCTTTCATCAAAACTTATGGGAATTGACTCATTACTTACCTAATAGCTACATAACTCTAGTTACAAGCCTTAATCAACCATCACTCTCATTATCTGGTCTCTTCTATTTCATCATCGCCCTTCTAACTCTAGGATGACTCAATTCTACTTATGATTTACAAGATCTCAAATCACACTCCTTTAGGTGGTGACATCAAACTTTTAGAGACATAATATTTCCTCTCATGGATAACATCGGAAGCAAATTTTGGATAAAAGAGTCTGGGGTGCATCTTGATCTCGCTCAAATTCACAATTCATATGAATAAAAGTGCATTCTTTTGAATCAATTAACTCAGCATACTAGCCGACTTCTCTTAAGTCTGGTGCAGTCTCTCTACTATTTTGATTACTTTATCGCAGAAGCTCATCAGTAGGTATTTGAAAATTATTATCTTTATCACCTCGTAAAGTAACGCACGAGTCATCATAAGTTTCTTAGGTAATAACTCTGTCACGATTCAAAATATGAACGAAGAAATTTTTTTCTTAAATGTCAATAGTCCCTCATTTACAGAAGTGGACCCCTCATAACCATAAATAAGATCCTATAGACATAACTTCATAAACACCCTAGGACACTTGAACTCTGTGCTTTGACACCAAGTTTGTCATGCCCTGGATGGTACTCTTGGCATGGTCGGCACTCAAAAACTATTGATAGTCCTCAAGCGAACCACTTGGCTCAACCACCCATTCATCAATAACGAAAGAATCAGTTTATGTACAAAGAACATTCTAGTGGGTTCATTAATCAATGACTCGATAAAGTAAGGTCTAAAAATTGATAACCCAAATCAATTTAATATTGTGAAAATAGTTTGAAGAGTACAAGTCTTTAAAATGAAACATCAACTCTAATCTATCATTGTCTATAAAGTCTCGATCTCTAAGAGTTTAGATGGTGTTAATGACAGGTTCATGGCTACCTCAAATCAAAATGAAAATGCTAAACTCAAAGCAAGAAAGATAAATTGGGTATCCTCTTATTGTTGGGTAGGACTTACCCATCAACTAAATGTGATCCTCAATTAAGTGTTTGTTAATGACCTCTAATACCTATCTCTGCATCATAAAATGATGCAGTCCAAATGGACGCCAGTACATTGAATATACTAGCATGTAAAATGGTTGGAAAATAAATGACATAATCAAAGATATTCAACTCAAGTAACTCAACTCAGTAAAATATGCAAGTTTAAGAGTAAGGTTATGCTTTGAAAATAAACTCAATAATATGCAACTCATGCCAAAACAAATCAATCAGTAAGTGGGAATTTCTCTTAATCAACAATCATCACTATAAGAGCGAGTGATGATACAACGAAGCGATGTCGTTGCCACATCCATCCAATACCTTATCAGGGTAGAGGACATTTCATATGAATGGATCCAATAAAAACCTCTATAGGGACTTTAGAGGTATGACCCTTTTTTATCCTATGTTGGCGGCATAGTTTATGAAATTTGAGTTATTTATACTCTTACCCAAATCAATGCTCAATACTACTCCCAAAACATGTGCTCATATCCATCAAGTGAGTAGATTACTCACAAACATCTCATCAAGTCTCATTGGACTTTAATGTAGACATCAAACTCATCTTTAAAAATCATCATCATCCATCAATAAATATATTTGAATATCATTTACACCGTCATCAAAATTTTTTTCTCAAAATACAATCCTTTGAACTCAATAAAATACATATATAATATTAGTTTAAATTACTTTTTGATCAATGCATATAAAAGTCATCATCTTTACTCAGAACATGCAAAATCTTGATTTAAAATAATACTTTGTTTAATGCATATAAATCATCAATCTCATACGACATAATGCATAAAATCAAATAAAATCCTCAATTAGGGTTACATCCAAATCAAATACTCAACTCATGAACATCATCAATATATTTTTATGTACAAAAAAACTCCATAGGATAATAGATAACTCAAGAATTCAATCCAAGAAATTTAAAAGCTCAAACTCAACTCAACTCAAATCAATGAACATGAAGGGGCACGTGGACGAACTCAATCCAATATTTGTTAGCCTTACATACCTTGAAGATTTGGATTCTGAAATAGCTTGGAAGAACTCACAAGACTCTCTTGAACCCTAGCCTCTCTCCTTTTCTTCGCTCGAAGTCTCCTCTTAATTAGAACGTAATAATGACTTAGAAATGGGTTTAGGAGCCCTTTTAAGTAAAAAATGACTTGTATTATTCGTGGGTTAACTTTAGGAGGGGTAGAAAAAAGTCTGGAATGCCTCTCGAAGGATTAAAAATTTAGAACTTCAGTGGAATAGATCGGTGAACCATGTCCGCGATGCGGACTTGTTCCCTTCACATTCATTTTTTGAAAGTTTTCTGATCGATTTTCTAAGCCCGTAAAATATAATGGGACCAAAATTAAGTGAAAATTCGCGACAAGTCTGCGACGCGAACATGTCGCACACTTTTTGAAATTGTATTTTGCCCCAAAAAAATTATCATTTGATCTGGTTGGTCAAAATTCAACCAAAATCATTTTACCACAAATTTTTGTGCTGATTGCAATTCTGGCCTCGAATTTGCTGAAAAAATTTGAAAAGATATGTTATGCAAGCTGTAACAACCCGAAAATTTTTGAAACTCCTTATGGTTGATCTTGTATGATGTTATACTAGTCATGTTTGAAATTTGG
>JBCEWC010020087.1:0-11094 GCA_038996855.1 Solanum aculeatissimum
AAGATCAAACCTAATCAAGTCTTCTTCCCCAAATTCTACAAGCTAGCTTCAATGTAGGTCAAGAGAGCCTTAGGATCTTAAGAGAGTGTATAAGAGAGTTCTAATGGATGAATGAGGGTTTAGGGAATATATTAGGGGTTTAGGAGACCTTAGGGGACCAAAAGGGGGCTTAGGGAAAAGTTAAATCATGAAAATACCATTAATAAGACAGAACTTTTAACTGTACACAGTGCCCAAATGGAAGCTACAGTGTCGTCAATAGGCACACGGCCAGTCAACCCAAACGTCCCAACTCCCTTAGCCAAAATCTTCAGCGTGAACTCTCAGAGGACTTTCTGTTACACTTCACGAACCACTTGATGGTCTGTTCAAGGTATGACTATCGGTGTAAGGCACCGTATAACCACACTTAGCCTAAAAAAACCATGTCCAAGCCTTGGCCTAGCCACTGTCCAACTTGATGGGACAGTGGACGACTCGTCAAACACCAAACAAGCCGTGCAAGGCTTCGTTGGTTTTGAATTGGCTTAGGGGTGGTTCCAGGCCACGCCTAGCTCACTGGAACACCTCACGGGACCCTAGACAATCCGTGCAAAGTTTCACGGCCCGTGTCAATGTCCTTGGCCATTTTTCTTAGCCTATCTCCAATGGCTTCCGACTTTCAGACAGTCTCACTGTTTGGGCCATATCTCCCTCATCCAAACTCCAAATTGAGTGAAACCACTTGTGCTGCAAAGAAAACGAAAAAAGCTTCAATGTGATATATGGTATATCATATGGTTTATCCCACATCAAAAGTTATGACTGTCTCTCTAGGCCACCATCTAGTCCAATTTGTATTCGGCCACTAAAACTGAACCCGTGGCCACCAAAACTCAACCATGTCTTATAGTACATCATATAATGCCAACCATAAGTAGATTTTAAAATTGTTTGGGTTGTTACAGTAACAATCCCTCGCTTGATGATCAATCCCCCAACACCGGCATACCTAATGCAGAGATTCACAATGATCTATGGCTATTGGCCAAAGTTGTAATTTCTTAATTCAACAACAAGAAGATACCTTCGGGACCACAAATGTGAAGAGAGGGGATAGAGAGGCTAAGAAAGCCCGAGTTGATGGTGCTTCATCCTCTATTGGTGTTCTGACATTCAAGTTCAACATGAAAAGATGCCCTTTCACCATTTATCATGGATATGGTAAGAAGTATCAAGTAAAGTATCTAGATAGCACTAACTGTTATTTCAAGTGTGGCGGTGTTGGACATAAGATGAGGGCTTGTCCAGTGGCCTTCATAGAAGGGATGAAAAGGGCTCAATTTGAAGGCGAGATTTTTAGTGCTATGCTCAAAGGTAGGGGTTGTTTCAAACAAGTCCAAGGATCATCTAAAGTTGTTCCCCAAAGGTTTGTTAAATGTAGGGTGTATAACCCTAATTCTCAAGTTGGTGGTGCTAAGGGTGATGGTGTACTGTTCCTAAGTATCAAAGGTATGGGAAGAGTCATGGAGGTATTTGTCGAAGAAGATCAAGTGGTTGTTTTGGTTGTGGAAAAATATGGAACAATATCCTTGAGTGTACTAATGTTGCTACAAAAAGTAAGGAAGGGTGTCTCCATGGTCAAATGATTCCAAGAGGGCAAGTGTAAGAACGTGCCCAAACTTTAGGAGGTGTTTCATGTGTAAAATGATTCTATAAACTTCAAGAGAGGCAAGATGTGGATGAGGTACCCGATGTTGTCACTGGTATGTTAAGGTTTTATGGTTATGATGTGTATGCTTTATTGGATCTAGGTGCCACTCTATCTTTTATTACCACATTTATTGCTAATAGGCTTGATGTGTGTTCCAAATTTCTATGTGCACCCTTTGAGGTATCTACCCCAATTAGTGAGTCTATTGTTGGTAGAAGAGTCTATAGGGTTTGTCCCATGTCTATATCACATAAATTCTTTCCTTGTTATTTTGTTGAACTTGACATGGTAGATTTTAACATTATTCTTTAGATGGATTGGTTACTTGCATATCATGTTTCCATTGATTGTAGAACTTGTAAAGTTAAGATCCTATTTCAAAATGAACCCATCCTTGAGTGGGAAAGACATGATCTAGTGGTTAAGGGTAGGTTCATCTCTTGTCTTAAGGCACGAGAATTGATTTCTAAGGGTTTCATTTGTCATCTTATTAGGGTTAGGGATATTGAGTCTAAAGTTCATCCTATTAAGTTGGTTTTGGTAGTCAATGAGTTTCTTGATGTCTTTCCTGATGAGCTCTCCGGTGTTCATCCTGAAAAAGGAAATAGATTTTCGTAGAGAAATCCTACCAATATATAATCCATTTCAATTCCTCCCTATCATATGGCCCCGACGGAGTTGAAAGAGTTGAAGGACCAATTGAAAGACTCATTAGAGAAGGGTTTTCTTAGCCATAGCAAGTCACCTTGGGGTGCTCCGACATTGTTTGTAAAAAAAAATGGCTCACTTAGAATGTGCATTGACTATTGAAATAAGTCAATGGTGTAGAAATAGTAAAACATCCATCAACAAACCATCTGTACTACCCTGCTAACCAAAAAAAATCCATACGTCAATAATAGATATGGGCCAAGCCCAACCCAAATAGAGTATCTCTTGTCCAGATCTACAATAATATCACCCTTGGACACCATATGATAAAGAAATTCCATGGACTCCACAAAAAAGCGCATTTGGAAAACTTAACATACAGTCTATGATATCGTAGTGTCTGAAGCACAATCCTCAAGTGTTGGGCATGCTACTCAGGCTCTGAGAGTATACCAAATATCATTAATGAAAAATATTAAAAAATAATCCAAATGTGGGCAAAACACATGAGTCATCTAATCCACAGGCTACATGAGCATTAGTCAGACCAAATGACATAACTAGGAACTCATAATGGACATAATGTGTTTGGAAGAAAATCTTAGGAATATTTGCTACTCTGATCCTCACCTGATGATAAGAATTGATGTTTCTTAAGCCACACCTCCCTTTTAAGGTAAAACAGTCACTGTCAAATAATTAACCTAACTGAGGTTAGGGTCGATCCCTCAAGAAATATGGTAGACTCAAGAATGAATTCAATGTAAGTTGGGAATGAGTGACCTACTTGTCTCCAAGGAAAGGGGGGTTTTGTAAAGTAAAACTAACTAAACTAGATGAATGTAGGTGATAAAAAATTAGTATAAGATCTAACTAGGGTGATGTGCTCCTTATGAATCCCTAACTTGGTATTATCTGATAAATGCAACTTTTTCCAGTTTGTAGGTGTATGACAGTATGTTAGGTTCACCTAAATCTTTGATTTAGCGAATAGGTAAAGTTCATCTCAAAACTTGATCTGTCTCCGTTATGTGGCATTACTAACCTTTACTTTTATCCTCGTACAACCTCCCCTTGATTTGGTTCAGTTGATTATATAAGAACATCTCAATCAAATTCTGTTAATTACTCCTTTTCCTATTCATTACTTCCTTGATCCAACAAGTAACACTAGGAGAGTTCTAACATAGGCCTCCATTAGAAAACAGTTAAAGTGAAGAGTATTAAATAATACAACCTAACACACCTTCCACGAAATACACAATATTCAATTTTACCTTGTTAGTTCCTCATGGTTCCCACAACCCTAGTTGTGGATTTAGCTATGCATGATTAATATAAATGCAGAAATTATGAAGTAGAGTAACATAATTGAGAACTTACATAGATCAATTAAGAATATAAAATCCAACTCTTTAATTAGAATCACAAGGTTGAATAAAGAATACACATTAATGTTTTTCCTCTCAAAGTATGATAAATCCTAAGTGTATCCTCTAAAACCATGTTCAAACTTTGTGACTGCTGAAAACTTAATGAAAAATAACCTAAAAACCTATTTATAATGTGTGAAATACAAAATCAAAACAAAATAGGAAAAATGTGTCGGTGCCATCTACGGATAGATTCACAACTCGTGTTTCACTATACGGATCATACATTAGAGTTTCATGGATTGCATTTGAAATTTGGAGGCTACTTCTACAAGACATTTCCATGGGTCGTATAAGATTCTATGACCCGTGAGGGGTTTCGTCTGATAACTTTTTAGAACTTCTTTATTTTCTAATCCTGAAGGCACGAACATACTCTATGGCTCATGGATCAATCTACGACTCATCTACTTCCCTCATAGAGTTTAACTCAAAAATTTTCCCTTCACTGAAAATTGACACTAGACCCCATCTACGGCTCGTGAACCTTTCCATGATCCGTAAAGGGCTCTGTGGATCATCAAATTCTACTATTTGAGCCCAGTTTGTCCAAAAATCATGCCAACACCGAAATCCCTCAAAATAACGCAAAGTACAATCAAACTTACTAACATCGCTTTGAGAACACTCAAAATTCCACGTTTTAAGCATCAAAAGTGTTATATTTTGGTAGCACATCAACACCCTCAACATAAAATTAAGGCTTGTCCTCAAGCGACAGACTCAATCCAGATAAGCAGTACAGAGACACACATGCCTCAACCTAATGGCATAGACTTTATCAAAATCTAACATAGATACCCACACCTCTTTTAAAATATATATGAGATAACTATCCAGCAAAAAATGCAGATCAATACATCCAACAGTGCAACTATGATAAGCTATGCAAAAATCACTGACTTAGCCAGGTATCAACAATGCAATGCAAGTTCAATCACAAAAAGAAGTCCTTCTCATCATTCAGAATGATATTTTCAAATTCAGTACTTGGGACAATACTACAATACTCACTCTTACAAATGACATTCAAATACTTTGACCAATACTATAGGCTTGCCCCGATAATCACGACTGACACCTTCAATTAGTTGGACTAGGATCACTTTAGGACTTTCTAGGCTTGTAACGTAGGCTCATGGGGCTTTGATATGATACTTTAGAAACATAGTGACTAGTGGTCCTCCTTGACACTGCACGTTTCAACACGTTTGCCCTACCAACCCATATTTTCTTTTATTCCTTGTTTTTCTCCCATTTCGAACCTTTTAGGGTGCCTTAGACTCAATTTTTGCATAATGCCTTTATTTTTCAAAGTCTTTTTCTATCTAGCACACTGATTAGGCACTACGTTAGTTTTTTTTTTCTTACACCCCCTTTTTCTCCCCTTTTTGTATTACTCATTTCCTCCTTATTCTGTGACTTTTCCCCCCACCAGCCACCCTCAACTTAGGCTTTAGGCCATAATTGAGGTGTACAATATCCATCCTCAGAACTAGGACCACTTTTGGTAGCTACCCTAAACTTAGGCTTTTGGCCTCAATCGAGGTGCACAATGTTCAAGGAAGGACCAGGGCTAAGTTTTGGACTTATCATTTATCAAGGCAGGGTTACTTGGGTATTTACAAAGAAAGAGGTCAATTTTAGGCTCAAATACAGGGATCAAGGGATATATAGAACATTTGTTAAGTTATTTCAGGCTAAGTAGATTTGTTAAGAACCACGACCTAAGATCCTTTCCTAACCAACTAATTTACAGCATAAGTCAGAGTAAAAGGGCAAGTTCTAAATTGAAAGATAGTACTAAATCATGCAATTAAGCTCACTCACACATGACATTGCTTACATGTTAACACAAACTATCAGATCATGCCTTTTATCACAATTTAGCCTAACTTATCAGAACAAGCTAAGTCAAACAACTACTCATGCATGGATTCTATCAAGACTAACTAATCAAAAAAAATTGTGGGTATCATGTTTCAACAAAAAATATCATTATGCCATAGATATGGGTACTGTATGCTACTAATACTTATCATTGACAAAGAAAAAGGTCAATTTTAGGCTCAAACACAAGGATCAAGGGATATATAACACATTTGGTTAGTTATTTCAGGCTAAGTGGACTTGTTAAGAACAACAACCTAAGATCCTTTCCTAACCAACTAATTTACAACATAAGTCAGAGTAAAAGGGCAAGTTCAAAATTGAAACACAGTACTGAATCATACAATTAGGCTCACTCACACATGGAATTGCTTACATGTTAACACAAACTATCAAATCATGCCCTTTATTACAATTTAGCCTGACTTATAAGAACATGAGTTGTCAAACAACTACTCATGCATGGTTTTTATCAAGACTAATTAATCAAAAATAAATTTGGTAGGTATCATTTTTCAACAAAAATCATCACTATGCCATAGATATAAGTACTGTATGCTACTAATACTTCCTAAATATCCTAAAAATCTCGGTTCAACAAAAAAATAAATATCCACCAGGAAAACAAATACAAGCAAGAAAACCCTTTGGATAAAAAATTGGGATAGTTATAGACTAAGGCTACTCAGACTTTACTAAGGCCTATAACTACCCACACCCCATCGAAAAAGCTGCGCATTGTCCCTAATGCGCACAAAATATCAAAAATAAAGAATAGGGGTGAAAAAGAACATACTTGGGCGTCTAAGCACCTCACTCTTTTTGGGTTTCCTCCCAAGTAGCGCTTGATTTAGGGTCGCGACACGACTTTTCACACTTGATTACTCAAACTTCAACAAGTACCCATGTTCCACTGTCTTAATATCCTCATCTTCCGCATGGTCCAGGTCACCCTGAACCATCCTCAACTATACTTAATTCCTAAAATAAACAAAAACAACAAAAAGATGTAACATAAGAGAAATAAGAGCTAATCCCTCAAAATTACTTAAATTAACCAAGTCTAGTCGAATTCTCCGACAATGATGCCTGAATACTTGATACGGTTCAAGCCATACCTCCTTTTTAAAATAAAGTAGTCGCTGTCAAGTAATTAACCTCGAGATTAGGGTCGATCCCTTAGGAAATAAGGTAGACTCAAGAATTAATTCAATGTAAGTCAGGAATGATTGACCTACTTATCTCCTAGGAAAGGGCGAGTTTTTGTAAAGTAAAATTAACTAAACTTGGTATTATCGGATAAATGCAATATTTTTCCAGTGTGTAGGTGTAGGATAGTAAGTTAGGGTCATCTAAACCTTTAATCTAGTGAATAGGTAAATTTAATCTTGGAACTTGATCTATTTCTGTGATGTAGCATTACTAACCCTTACTTTTACCCTAGTACAACCTCCCCTTAATCCAGTTCGGTTGATTAGATGAGAACATCTCAATCAAATCCTATTAATTACCCCTTTTCCTATTCATTACTTTCTTGATCAGACAAGTAATACTAGGCAAGTTCTAACATAGGCCTCCATTAAAAATAGTTAAAGTGAAGAGGATTAATTAATACAACCTAGCACACCTTCCACGAAATACCCAATATCTGATTTTACCTTGTTATTTCCTCATGGTTCTCACAACCCTAGTTGTGGATTTAGCTATGCATGATCAGTATAAATGTAGAAATTATGAAGTAGAGTAACATAATTGAGCACTTACACAGATGAATTAAGAATATGAAATCCAACGCTTTAATTAGAATCACAAGGTTGAATAAAGAACACACACTAATGTTTTTGTTCTCAAAATATGATAAATCCTAAGTGTATCCTCTAAAACTGTGTTCAAACTTTGTGGATGCTGAAAACTTAATGAAAAATAACCTAAAAACCTATTTATAATGTGTGATATCCAAAACCAAAATGAAATAGGAAAACTGTGTTGGCGCCATCTACGAATTGGTTCACAACTCGTGCTTCACTATATGGATTTTACATATTGGTTTTGTGGATTGAAATTGAAATCTGGAGGCTACTTCTACGAGACCTTTCCACCGGTCATGTAAGATTCTACGACCCGTGAGGTGCTTCATCTGATTAATTTTTAGAACTTCTCCATTTTTTGATCCTCAAGGCACGAACATACTCTACTGCTCATGGATCAATCTGTGACTCGTCTACTTCCCTTATAGATTTTAACTCAAAAATCCACCCTTCACTAGAAATTGATATGAGACCCCATCTACGGCTAATGGACCTTCCAACGACCCATAAAGGGTTCCATGGATCCTTAAATTCTACTGTTTCAACCCATTTTGTCCAAAACTCATGCAAACAATAAAATCCTAAAAAAACAAACACAAAATGTAATTGAACCTACTAACATCGCTTTGACAAGACAAAAAATTCTAAGTTTTAAGCATCAAAAGTGATGCATTTCGACAGCACATCAAGCATACCTTAAATTGATCTTAGAAAATACAAAGCCTCCCTATAACTGATCTAACAAATCATCAATGTGTGGTAAGGGATAATTGTTTTTCATTGTAACCTTATTTAGCTTACTATAATCGATACACATAAGCAAAGTCACGTCCTTCTTCTTAACAAATTGAACAGGAACATCCTTAGGAGAAATTCTTGAACAAATAAAACCCTGATAAAAAACACCAGGTAGCTAAACACAGAACTCTTTGAGCTCGATATAATCCATCAGGTGTAGAGAAATAGAAATCGGCTTAGTGCCTGGCTCGAAGTCAATAACAAAATTAACATCCCTCTCTAGAGTAACCCAAGTAATTCAACAAAAAATACATTTGGAAACTAACAATCTATCAGAACTGAGCAAACAGAAGGAGCATCGGCTAAAACATCATTAACATAGGCCAAATATGCAAAACAACCCATAAAAATTAGCCTCTAAGCTCAAACAGAGGGGTTGAAGGAAACTGGTGTGCGGATAATAGATCTGTACCATACCACTAATGGTACACTAAGCAAGGGAAAGGTAACAATCTTGGCATAGAAATCCAAATCTTCATGATAAGGAGCCAACCAGTCTATACCAAGAATTATATCAAAATCTAGTATGTAAAGCAATATCAAATCTGCCTGTGTGTCTTGCCCCTAAATAATAACTATACATGACCTACACACTCAATCAACTACTACAGAATCTCCTATCGAAGTCAAAACACGAAGTGGTGTTGATAAATGCTGGAACTCATCCCTAAATGAGAATCAAAATAAATATATACATAGGAGTATGTAACCCTTTATCAAATAAAGCTAATACTGACTGCTGACATAAAATAGACATACCTATGATAATGTCATCTCATGGCTTAACGTCTTGCCAGGTTGGAGCCGCATAAAACTAACCTTGATGGCCTCCCCTAGTATACCTCCACTACAAAGTCTATCGCTGCTTCTAGACCTATACATATCATGCCTGGACCCCTGCTAGTTATGTGTAAATCAATATTGGTACCTTATGGTTCTTATCCCGATATTTCCCTCTTAATATTAATTGTGGGGTTGATAGATCTAGCTGAGAAGCCAGCAATTTTTCTCTGTGCATGAGTCACTCTCGATACCAGTGATCTGATGCCCCATATTCATAACATTCTGAAGAAGCTCGATCACCTCGACATTGATCACTATGACTTGTAGTTTCTATATCAAAGGCTCTAGATCCCAAACATATTGACTGAGAGGATTTGGCCTACTCTAAAGCTGCTATATCTCTTTCCCTCGGCTTCTGTTTGATAGGATAAGGAGGGCCACTCATTCTAGAAGTTACTTGGGATGGGCAATTTCCTTTGAAAGTCTATAGAGACACCAAGTCATTTATAACTTGCTTGCTCTAGTAGAAAACCCCCCAGCCATAGATATTATAAGGTCAACAGAAAAAAAACTATTTCACAATTTCTTGCAGCTCTTGGGGGTGCACATGCCACGATTACTAGCTCAAAATCATGAGTTGGGTAATTCCTATCATGCACCCTCAATTACCTTGAGTAATAGGGAATGACCTTCCCATATTGAATCAAAAAACAACCAAAGCTACATATAAGGTATCACAGTAAACCATAAATCCATACGCACTTTTGAGCACTGTCAAAATAGGGGTTGATATAAGTAAATCCTTCAACATTTGGAAACTTTTCTCACATTTATTGGACTATAAGAATTTCTCCTTCTTTTGATCATCTTATTAAGAGGTAAAGCAATTGAAGAAAACCCTTCGACAAATATTTTATAATATCAGGCAAAACCTAAATACTCCTAATGTAGAAATGAGACGATGGTCTTGGTCAATTCTTTACCACCTTTGTCATCTTTGGGTTAAATATTATATCATCACCTAAAATAATGTGGCAAAGTAAAACCACCTCTCTGAACAAAAATTCACATTCGCTAAACCTGTAAAAATATTTCTTATCTCTAAATATTTGTAGCAGAATCTATAAGTGATCCATATGTTTCTTCATATCTGTTACGACCCGGATAGGGGGCCTAGATGTGACATGACGAAAGAGGACCCGAAGACCCTCGATCAATCCATCATAGCATCATTACACTTATCATTGGTTCAGAAACGCGGAAGCTTAACACATAGCACATAAGCTCTAGGGATTTGGGGACTTGGGACTCAAGCTATGGGGACAATACGGGAAAGGGGTAGGCATGCTTGCACATAGCAAATAGTAATTCATCGTATTAAACATTCAAGTCATTATAATAACATGAGAACATGATCATGAATCAAGTAAAATAGCATCATACTATATAGCCAAATATCCAACATACAAGCTAAGCGTACAAGAGTAAGGTTTGTCCAACAATGCCTCTACATAGATGAGCGGGGCCTTGACAAGCTTGAGGCTCACCCTCAATGTCAAAAGAAAGTAAATACATGAAACTAAAGAGGTAGATAGACAGTGGTTATTGCCCTTGAACAATAGGGCTCACCACTAGCAACTTCTTCAGTAGAGTATCAAGCATCGTTCGGGAGAATATAGATATCACTCTCGTCCCCTACATGGTTATAACATGTAGAAACGAATATGTGTTAGCACAATTAAGTACTAAGTATGTGGGCATGCAATGCATATGACAAGAATAGCATGACCAAGCAACATGACAAGGGGACAATACATGAAAGGATTGCACGTAGCCAAAGAGTAATATAACAATATGCCATGCCATGATGTATGATATGCAAATCCTATGTTCATATATAGCGGGAATGTAACCTCAACCGATAACATGAGTGACCCGAACGATCCACTATTCGAATCCGACCTACGTGCCAAGTAGAGCCCATGACACCCTTCATCAAGGGATAAACATAACATGAAATCCCCATCGGGAGATTTAT
>JBCEWC010020088.1:0-11093 GCA_038996855.1 Solanum aculeatissimum
AACAATGATTAATGTAGCAAGATTACCATTTTACCCTTATTAATTTGTAGGATTATTTTTTTTAATTAAATTTTTTTTCTAGGATTATTCTTTTTAGTTATTTTTTTCATATAAACTTAATTGAATTGGGGTATGCTAATGCATTATGTCATTTTCTAGGTCTCTAGGTACTCTAAAGATGACTTATTCATTCAATATTTTCAAAAAATCTAACTTGGTAAATAAATTAAGGGTAGAATAGGAAAAAAAATATTTGTCTTGTCTTTGATTCTCAAAATTAACAAGGAAAAATGAAAATCAAATTAGAGATTTTTTGACATTTAATTGTGAACGGAGAGAGTAGTAACTATACCTTTATTGCTAGGTAAAAGGGGTTTGGTTCTTGATATGGGGGTGGTTCCCAATGTTGTAATGCCCTAATGTTTAGGGTAGTCCTCTTTTTTAAACCTTGCTTGCCTCAATGAAGTCTCTTTCTCAGTCTCAAGGAGCTCATTAAATGTTTGGAGTTCCAAAACCTTCTCTTCAATATTTTCTGCTCTAAATGGTGACTTTTGTCAATCTCTTATTTTAGTATTACTGATTCCTAGAGATTTCGATAAACTCTTCTAATGTGAGAATGTGAATTGAAATTTTAGCTAAAATGTCAATTCAAATTACACAACAGAAAACTTCCTTTTTAAAAAAGAAATGAGTGGTCCACGTCAGAAAGCAGATGTAAACAAACCAAAACCTCTGTTTGCTATAATGTGTTAACAAAAATCTTTATCAAAATTAATCTCATATTATATGAATATTTCTCATTTTATACAGTTATTAAGAAATTATTAATACACTAGTAAATTTTTTTATTTTATCTTTCATTTATATTAATATACATTAAATTCAGTAAAAAAAAGGTTATTAATACACTAATTAATGATAGGAGTAAAATGAGAAAAAATTAATTAATTTTATCTTAATTTAGTAAATGTTCATATTATATGAAACAAATATTTATAATAATATAGGACGGAGATAGTATGTGATTTTAATCAAGAAACCAAAATTCTCTACTACCTATAAGACTGTTCCTTTCGCTTTTGAAAAAAAAATATAACACGTCACAGAAAAACGATGCATAATCTAACATTCCTTATTAATAGTGATTTGAAATTCTAAATCTAATTACTACACTACTTTACTTAGCTATTTAATATTAAAAATAATATGAGAAAAAATACTCTACTTGAAACATCTATTTTTAATATGGAAGTAAGTTAAAATAAAATGAAGTGAGTAGAAAATACTCATAAATAGTGTTTAAGCTTCAAAAGAGGCAAGAACTAACCCCACACTCCATCATCTTCTCTATTTTCTACTATACTCTTTTAGAACCTTCTACTATAAATCATGTGCCTCCAACCAAACCTCCCCACCAACATTCTACCCTTCACCTTCTCCTCCCCCTTTCTCTCTTTCTCTGTCTCACACTATAGAAATGCACACTAAAATTCTTCTTCCTTCCTGCATCTTACTTGTTCTTTTGCTTTCACTGCCATCTTTCAATGTAAGTAACAATCTTTAACTCTTATGCTCATCTATTTCACTTTCTTCAACTAATCTTGATTTGCCATAAAGATTGTACCCACTATGTGTCAATTAATTAATCTGGTTCTTGCCATAAAGATTGTAGCTTTATGTACCTCACTTGGTGTCAAATGAAGTAATCTTGATTTACCATAAAGATTGTAATTTTTATGTACTCACGGGTGGTTGGGGAGGTCAATGATTTTGTCATAAAGATTGTAACTTTATGTACTAATTGGGTTGTGTCAATGCAGGTTGTTGTGGCTGGAGATGAAGAATCTGGTAACCCATTTACCCCAAAAGGTTATCTGATTAGGTACTGGAAGAAACAAATCTCAAATGATTTACCAAAGCCATGGTTCCTTCTCAACAAGGCATCCCCATTGAATGCTGCACAATATGCAACTTACACTAAACTTGTTGCAGATCAAAATGCACTCACCACACAGTTGCAATCCTTCTGCTCTTCAGCAAATCTCATGTGTGCACCAGATGTGTCACCAAGTCTTGAAAAACACAGCGGAGAAATCCACTTTGCCACTTATGGTGACAAGAACTTTACCAATTACGGCACCAACGAACCTGGGGTTGGAGTTAACACATTCAAGACCTATTCTGATGGAGAAAATCTCCCTGTAAATTCTTTCAGGCGTTATGGTAGAGGTTCCCCCCGTGATAATTCATTCGTGAATTATGCCCATGATGGGAATGTAATTGACCAAAGTTTCAATAGCTATAGCACAAGTACTGCAGGGGGTTCAGGCCAATTCACAAATTACGCCTCAAATGTCAATGTCCCCAATATGCATTTCACTTCCTATTCCGACCAAGGAACTGGTGGTGAACAAAAATTCACAACATACTCACAACAAGCAAATGCTGGTGATCAATATTTCAAAAGCTATGGCAAGAATGGGAATGGGGCTGATAGTCAATTCACAAGCTATGGAAATGACACTAATGTTGTTGGCTCAACATTTACAAACTATGGTCAGGCAGCAAATGGGGAGAACCAAAAATTCACATCTTATGGTTTCAACGGCAATGTTCCTGAAAACCATTTCACCAACTATGGCGTTGGAGGTAATGGTCCATCTGAGACTTTTACTAGCTACAGAGATCAATCAAATGTTGGTGATGATACTTTCACTACCTATGTCAAGGATGCAAATGGCGGTGCAGCAAATTTCACCAACTATGGTCAATCTTTCAATGAAGGCACTGATGTATTCACTACTTACGGCAAAGGGGCTAATGACCCACATATTAATTTCAAAACTTATGGAGTTAACAACACCTTCAAAGATTATGTCAAAGGTACTGCCACTTTTTCCAACTATCGCAACAAAACTTCCCAAGTTTTGGCTTCATTGACTGAAGTCAACAGTGGCAAAAAGGTGAATAACCGGTGGGTTGAGCCCGGAAAGTTTTTCCGTGAGAAGATGTTGAAGAGTGGTACAATCATGCCTATGCCAGATATAAAGGATAAGATGCCGAAAAGGTCTTTTTTGCCCCGGGTGATTGTTTCGAAATTACCCTTTTCCACCTCAAAGATTGCTGAGCTGAAGAAAATCTTCCATGCCGCCGATGATTCTCAGGTGGCGAAGATGATCGGCGATGCTCTGAGTGAGTGTGAAAGAGCACCGAGCGCCGGCGAGACGAAACGGTGTGCTAACTCAGCTGAAGATATGATTGATTTCGCAACTTCAGTGTTGGGCCGAAACGTCGTCGTTCGAACGACGGAGAACACGAAAGGGTCCAATGGTAATATCCTGATAGGATCAGTCAAAGGAATCAACGGTGGAAAAGTGACCAAATCAGTCTCCTGTCATCAAACCTTGTACCCTTATTTACTGTATTACTGTCATTCGGTTCCTAAAGTGCGGGTCTACGAAGCGGATATTCTGGACCCGAATTCGAAGGCGAAGATCAACCACGGTGTGGCGATTTGCCACATGGATACTTCTGCATGGGGCGCCAGTCACGGAGCGTTCATTGCACTCGGGTCGGGGCCCGGGAAAATTGAAGTGTGTCATTGGATCTTTGAGAATGATATGACTTGGGCAATTGCTGATTGGAGTTGAACCGGGTGTGTTACAAGAAGAAGAAGAAGAAAGAGGTACCACTGGTTTGACTTTTATAGTAATTATTTATTATTATAGACTGGATTTATATTTTGAGTGTAAGTTCCACTTTTGCCTTCATTAAGTTTGAATGGCTATCAATTTACATTTGTTATGTAATCAATGGTTCTATTGTTGTCTCAATATTTGGGTAAAGTTATGTAGTTATTGCTGGATGATTTCTGCTTTAAATTCACTAATTACGAAACAGGAAAATAAATCGCCAATTATTTTTCCATTCGTATTTGGTATTTTATCTAAATTAAAATGCTTCTAAAAAAGATAAATAATTATATATGGAACAAGAGGAGCATTAATTTGGTTGTCTTGTAGAGGTAATTTGGCATAAAACCTACTTTCGTGTCATCTTTAAAACTTAAAAGTAACAAGTCAGTAAAAAGATAACTTTGTGACAGAAATGTGAGATGCCTTTGGTTGACCAATTCTTTTTCTTTCAACTTTCTTTAAATAATAATTATTTAGGGATGTAAAATTGTTATTCCATAGTTTTATCTAACTAGCCCCAAAAGTAACTTAAAATCGATACGCTTTTCTAAATACATTTTATTTTTGTTAAAATTAGTATAAAAATTTTATTCTAAACATAATTTATATCCTAAATGAGCATGTTCTTTTTTGGTTTCTACGATTTGTGTGCGATTTTGGTTCGATTTTAATTCCTGAAGCTCATGATAAAAGGTGTGGAATTTCGCTTTAAGCAATTAATATGAATGTTTAGCTTCCAAAGAAAATATTTCTAATAATAACTAATAAATCAGAAAATTACTTCCTAAAAAAAAGTAATTTTGCTATATTATATGGTAAAAACAAACAATATAAATGTATAATATTGAATTCAGAAAGAGTATGGTCAATTTCAATATTAAATTAACTAGTTGTAACTGCACATTTATTACCTCCAATTAAAGAAAAATGGAATACACAACCACCCCACCCCACCTGCTACCAAATGTGCAGACTAATAAATCAAATCCATAGAATCAAGGAAGATGAAAAATAAATTTTAATTTATATGAAATGTTTTTTTAAAGTTAATTTTAAAAAATAATATTTTTTTTATTTAATAAATCTTTAATGGTACTATCAACATTTTACCTAATCCGACTTATTTGGCAATAAAAATGTACTCTTTTTAAGGATATTTCTTAATTTTTGTACCCAATTGAGATACATCATATAAATTAAAATGAAGTACAATCTTTTTATAGTAAAAAATAATATAAAAATCCCTAAATAAAATTTGAGAAATATTTGTAAGAATGAAAAAAGTAATCTTTGCTTTGAGAGTAAGAAAAATATATATTTAGAAATTGATTGCAATTGAAAATTTTAAAAAATGATCTAACAATGAATAACCCGCCCAACTTTAAACACGGAGGGCATTAAATGTATAACCTGTAAACATGTCTAAATTCAATCCATGAATCTTAATGAGGCTGAGTCACACAAGAATTCAGACGTGAGTTTTTATTTAATTTACCTTGCTTTAATATGGTGAGTGACTCATATTATATCTACTTTATTGAAAGTGTATTGTAAATATTGTATCTACTTTTATTGACATTGGCATAAATCTTTACTTATTGACTCTTGAGTAATTAGGGATATCAAAATTAAGCACAATCCACTAATTCCGTTCGATTCATTTATGTTTAGATTAGTTGATAATTCACTTATTTATTAGCTCAATTCAATTCATTTCAACTCATTAAAATATTGTAAAAGAATAATAAAATAAATAAAACTTAGTAAAAATTAAATTGAATTGAGTCTTGATCCGTTCTATAGCTCATTACGAAACTCGTTTTGACCCAAATAAATTCAAATTGAATTGAGTGCTGACTCATTTGTTGTAATTTGACCTATTATGACCCGCTCAATTGTCACCGAATAACTCAATGAGAATTTGCAATATTGCAATTGTGTAAGTTTGAATTATCTTGCATTTTTTATAATACGTGATCCACTTATTTTTTAAGTAATTCTCAAAAATAATGAGACACAAAAAAGTTAATTGATCTGATTTATTATACATTAAAGTTGGATTAATTCAAATCGTAACAAAATCCTGTTAAAAAAGAAAAACAAAAGTTGGAACGAGTTATGCAAGTTAAGTTATGATCACTTTTGACCATCCAATAATACTTAAAAGTCGATTATTAAAAACTCAATTCATTTTGCCCGCTTAAGAACCGTCAATTTGCCGCCTCTACTCATCTCCATAGGAAGAAGAATCTGTCTGGTCACAGTTGCAGGGCCTGCTGCCTTCCTATGTATGAAAAAGAATGAATGATGCTGAAAGCGAAATCCCAATGAGTAGTCAAAAATAACCAAATTTGAATACAAGTGGACTAGTGATGTATATCCAACATTATAAGTATACACTTTCTTATGTCGGATAAGGAATAATTAATTTTAAGATTTATTTTTTAGGATGAGTTTATTTTATTTTTAATTAAAATAAAATTATAAAATTAAAATAATTAATTTGTTCTTCGAGTCAATATAATCGTCAACATCATTAAGCGTGTCAACAAACAATGCCTGCCTGTTTCCCAATCAAGAAAGCAGAATTTGTACTTTACCAAATTATCTTCCCATTAGTAAAATGAAAATAAAACAAACATCTATTACTAAATTTTTCTCTTATTAGGCCATGTCCAATTTAACTAATGTTTGTTGTCATTATTATAAAAATGTTACTGTAATATGTTTATTTAAGATAAACTCTTTTATTTTTTAAATGTATTTTTTTATATAGTTGTTTTTTAAGCTAGTGCAATGAATAATTCAAATAGTCATAATGTTATCTTAGTTGATATTTATATCCTTCAATTTTGAATATGTGCATGTAAACCCTTAAATTTGTATAAAGTCAAACAAATAAACATATGACAAATATATTCTACATGACATAATATATATAAGATATATAAAACGTGTTGTTCAACATGTATTACCAAAATACTTAGAACAAAAATTTTGTCGAACAAAAACTTTTGTAGTACAAAATTTTTGTAGAACAAAACTTTGTGAAAACAATAATCACAAAGATTCTAATAAGTTTTCAAAATCACAAACTAAAACTAGTAATTAAAGAAAATATGTAAGAAAATCAAAAATAAAATTGACAAGAAGAAAATCGAGCCCACTGAATACACAGTGTTTCCTTAAGAAAATTATTCCCCTCAAGTACCCGAGGTTAATAGAATATATCCTCCCAGGATAAAACAGTAAAGCACACTAGAATATGTTTGTGTAGAATAAGAAGAAGTCAGGAAAAAAAAACATTAAGAAATAATAGAAAAATTCTCTACATATAAAGAACTAAAGGTGCTTATTGTTGTCACGACCCAAAATCGGGTCATGACTAAAAGGTCACCTAATTCCAAACCCAACAATAAAAGTACACTAGAAGGAGAAAACCAAACAGATAAATGTCACATAAAAATCATATCTCAAAACCTGGTGTCATAAGTATAAAGAGCATCTAATAACAAAACTAGTGAAATAAATACATCTCAGTCTTTGAATAGAAATAAAGAGTACACAACTAAGATAGAATCTAATGGCAACTCGAAATCCTGAATCTCACCACTAGATCTGGAAATCAACTGCACGAACGAATCAACCACCACGTGAAAATCCCTATCTGAAATTTGCTGGGGAGAGAAAGAAGTAAGGGTGAGTACACATAATATGTGCCAACAGGTTTAACCGACTGAGAATCAGAAATAGAATAAACTATGAAATAATCTACGAACGTTTTCACTTGCAACAGAAAAATCAGTTTGGCATCGGTGTCGCCAATTTGTATAGAACAACGCAAATAAAGTAAACATATAATCTCAAATAAGCCAATCCAAAACAACCACAAGTAGTACAATGAGATGATATGCAATGCAATGCAGGGTGGTATCAAGATCGTCGCACGACTTGTCGTATACACCCCCGTCGAGCTAAGACTCCAAAGACTAAAGGGACCCATAGGGACCTCGCTGACCATATACCTCAATCACAATATATCAATTACATTACCACCTAGTTCGTGGTCAAGGACTCATGATAAGAATCACAATGTATCAGTCGCCTTGTCACCTAACTCGTGGTAAAAGGTTTTTAAAAAGGTAATTTTTCAATCCACAATTTCTCAAAATATCATGACATGTAGTATGAGGATGCATGCAATCAAGATACAATTATAGAGACAATATTCAGCTCAATAAATGTCAAAATACTCAAAATTTAGCAATTATAATATTCATCCTCTTTTATATAATTGTGATTACAATTCTCTTTAAAATATTCCACCACATTTTAGTAACTTTCTCTTCTCAAGTAAACCATGATCCTCAATATCATATCACAATTATCTCTCGTTCTCAACATGTCATATTCACAATATTCTCAATTTAGGATTCACATGCTCTCACGCAACCACATAGACAATTAAAGCCCTTACACAAGCATCACAATAAGAATTTTCAACCTAACACATGATACGATTCCATCCCATAGATTATAACATAAGAATATTCAATAACTCAATCCCAATCTCAATGAAGGATAGCCAAACCTACCTCAATGTTGGAACCACACTCGAACACTTTTACCGAATGGATAAATCTTGAATCCAACTCTTGAAATGATAATTCTCTATCAAGAACGAAACATACACGTCACAAGGAGTCCAATGACACCAGTATTACTATATATCTAGCCTACCCTCAAAATTCCATCTAATTTGATAATTTAGTTCCAAAATTTCAAGCCTAGGATTTAGTCCTAAATCCCCCAAATAGTATAATTCTAATGGTTATTCATATAATACAAACTTACAATATTGATACAAAAATATATACATATATATACACATCCAAAGCCGCACAATGTAGTATTATGTTTGCCTAAACGAAGAACCAAAAGCACTGAGCAAACGTGCGCAGATGAACAACAAGATTGAAATTAATCGACAAGGATTATCCATTACATCTTATCTACCCTTTAGTACGAAAGAAATTCTCACAATGAAGTAATAATTACATAACTTCCACACATCTCTATACTTCTTAGAATTAAACAACTCAACACCACCATTAACTTATATGATAATCTTTATATAAATTGTAGTGTTAGCTTTCTATCCACCAAATTGGAGTTACACGTAATACTACTATAATTATACCTCTACTATCATATTCAATTCAAAGTGGAGGAATGAGTTCGGTGACTTACGGTGTTGTTCTTCGTCGTCCGTTCTCTTTCAAACCCTTGCTCTTCGTCTCCTTATTTTAATTATGTGATAAAAATAGAGTCATCGATATGGGCTAGGCTCGTTGGGCCGACTTGACCTAACCCGTGATTTAGCAGGATTGGGCTATGATTTTTGGAGCCCATTTAAAAAATGAACTTTCTAATCGGGACTGAATAAGTCTGTTGTTTTGTGGGGCTTTTGCAATATGGGCTGGACCGACCCGTGAGCCGAATTAAAAAATAATTAAACATAAAATAGAGTATTAAAAGTAATAAGAGTCCAAACTCTAAGTTCATTTTAAAATTTTAAATATTAAAATTTAGATACAAATTATGTTTTTATAATATGTACTGCCTTCGTCTATGTTTACTTGTCTCTTATTGACTTGACACAACGATGAAGAGACAATAAATAATCGGGGTAAGTTTACTAAATCACCGTTTGAATATAACAAATATAATGTCTTGAAAAATATAACAAGAAAATAACTATAACTAATGATAAGGGTAAACTAGGAACTAAGTGTGAAATTATCTCTTAATTTCATAAAGTGGACAAGTATTGTTGGATATCTCAAAATAGTATAATGAACAAGTAAAGATGGACGAGGGAAGTAATAGTAATACTATGTAATATATTTTTGTCGCTATTTATTTTAATATTTTTAAATTATAATTTAATTTAAATTTTTATTTAGAAAATACTAATAAAAATGTGGCTGACTTGGCAAGGCTCGCGACCCACGTACTAATGGGCTGAGCTAGCTGTTTTCTAGCCCATATAAAAAAAAAGAGGTCAGTCCGACCTGACCTGTCAAATTCCAAAGCCTGTATGGGCTAGTCCGGATGGGGTGGGTTAGCCTGTATTGACACCTCTAGATAAAAGTGATAGAATTTACCAAATTATTCTTAATAAATAAGGTATAAAGTATTACATAAATTTTTACTTTAGTCCACTATTTACACTAGTTATCTAAAATTACCCCTCCATTAAATAACCTTACTTATTGAGTAGTCCAAAAATACTAAGTTAAAATTTACGAGAGAACATTTTATGAAAGTAAGAAGATTAATTTTCAATATGACGTAGCGGGTCATTATAATTGTGTCTTATCGAAAATTGTAGTGTTAGCTTTCTATCCACCAAATTGGAGTTACACGTAATACTACTATAATTATATCCTTGCTATCATATTCAATTCTAAGTCGAGGGATGAGTTGGGCGACTTACGATGTTGTTCGTCGTCGTCCGTTCTCTTCCAAATCTTTGCTTTTCTTCTCCTTATTTTAATTATGTGATAAAAGTGATAGAATTTACTAAATTATTCTTAATAAATAAGGGATTACATAAATTTTCACTTTAGTCCACTACTTACACTAGTTATCTAACATTATCTCTCCATTAAATAACCTTACTTATTGAATAGTCCAAAAATACTCACTTAAAATTTATGAGAGAACAATTTTATGAAAGTAAGAGGATTAATTTTCAATATTACGAAGCGGATCATTATAATTGTACCTTATTGAAAAGATCATAATCACTTGAGAAGGTAAAAAAAAATTTCAATAAAATTATGACTCTTCATCTGTCTTTCACGTCTTTTAAATTCAACAAAACGCAAATCATCACATAGTACACCTAACAAAAATATATTTATATATCATGTCATTCAAATATAATTCTAGAACTAGTCAATCTTAAGCGTGTGAATAGTTGAACATTGGATTAGCTGTATAGCATGAGAATGTCAATGTCCATCAGTACCTCCATTATCATTTATCATCATCATTATTATCATATCTACTACTTATTTTACTCCACTATATATCTATATATGCTTCCACCAAGAAATTAAATTAATCCCAAAACTCTCAAATAAAATAAAGAAATGCATACAATCACTCTGCTTCTCTCTATTTTCCTCCTTTTCAGTGTAAGTGCTCTGATTGTTTTATTTTATTTTATTTTGTCTTTTTCCACTTTCCCAAATTAGATTACTACTCATTTTCCTTATAAATTAGAGTTGAGTTTTCACCTTGTCACTCAACTAACTACTCCCTCCGTCCATCTTTACTTGGCCCCTATACTATTTTAGGATGTCCAACAATACTTGTCCAGTTTATGAA